>JABANP010000250.1:0-74401 GCA_013115135.1 Perkinsus olseni | reverse complement strand
ATCTCAATCGAGACTGCTGCTGCAGAGACTGTCATTTGCTCTTCAGCTGTTTGGCGAATGGCGACCTCCCTTTCACGATCCCACAGCTGCTCCTTCAGACAGCAGCAGTACACTTCTTCGTCTCGTCGTGTAGCCAGCAGGAGTATGGCGTCCTCGAGAGGAGCCAGCCCGTCTAGGAGGGGCATGGGGGTCCCGACTACTGGACAGATCATGAAGTACTTGGCCTGTGTTGCTGATCGAGAGGTTCAGGTAGTAGGGGTGACTAGTATGGATCGTAATAGTGATGTAATGATCTTGTTATTTGCCTTGTCCCGTCGCAATGATGAACTAGAACTTGTTGGGGTCTCTGCCTAAGGACGCTCGTACCGTTGCGTCTGACAAACTGATAGAATTTCTAAGTAGACGTCTCAGTGGGTGAGAGAACTCTGAAGATAAACTTGTTGGGAGTGCGCATAGGAGCGCACTTTAAATAGATCCCAGTGGCATCGGTTTACCAGCGTGTACGTCTCCTGTGTTCGCAGAGCAGAGAGGGGCAACGGGTGCTCTTTCGATATATAGACAAGCGTTGACCGCGAGTCAACCTCGTACCGATCTCCGGTAGTAATTGTGAACTTGCAGAAGGCTCATTTGCCGTAGGACTACTAGTCAAATTCAGCTTACTAGGGTTATCACCATATTTTCGGTGCTACAGAGTGTTTTCGAAACCTAATCGTCGTCAGATCGGTTGAGTCCTCAGTCAACCCTGGTTCGTTTTCAGATTGACATCTTTCGCGAGATGCTATGCTCATCACCGGACTTCGACCCCTACAAGTTGTTCGCCCACCTTGACACCGACGCCAAGGGCTCCATCGACTCGACCGACCTCTGGGAGTTCGTCCAAAGGAACGACCCGACCGACTACTTTCCAATCAGCGCCAGTAGTAGCTAAGAGGCATTTGTAGTTTGTTTTGGGAGGGGGGCAGGCTATAGCGGCTCTTGCGGATTCTGGAGATGGAGAATCTTTCTCAGCCTCTTCTCACGGATGGAGGACCTTCTCATCTCTCAGCCACCGAAGGTGGTGGCAAAACATTTTGACAAAAAACGAAGTATAGCAGAGCAAAACTTGGAAGTATAGGAAATTTCCGAGGTCCTTATCGAAATCGCGTGGCGGGCGTGTAGAGGTTCTTGCGGGATTCTCTTATGACGAAGCTGGTGGTGAAAAATGTTGTCGAAAATTTCCCTTTTTTACCTTCTGGACTGCGAATTTGAGAACTCTCGACTGGGATAGGAAAATTGCCGATTTGTCATGGCGGAGTTAGACCGTGGGACTTCGGGATTTCGTTATCGCAAAATCGCCGGAATAAAACAACTGATGAACAAGAATTCTGTGACCATTTGGCACTCTGTTTCGTTCAGGTAACGGTATCATTGGCCACTACGACCACAGTGCCCTTGGGCAGTTGAATTACAGGGATTTCCTACGTTTAATTCTGCCGTGGCGAAGCTCGGCTGCTATTGAGAAATCTTTAAGTCGGGGAGGCGGAAGTGACTATCCCAGCAACGAGACCATCCGATGCTTCAGCAGGATCTTGACGAAGGAGGTGAGGCTTTCGTATTATGGTAGTGTCGAAAATGTGGGGAAAATGGCGGCACGGGGGTTCGAACCTGGGTGGGATAGTGCCGCTGGTAGGCTCAGAATTTCGTCTTCATTTTTTGTGACACATAGATTCGGATCGTCTTTAGCGTGCTGGGTTATGGAAGTGTCGAAATAATGTGTTTAGAAAAGGCAGGACCGGGGTTCGAACCTGGGTGTCGTACACCCAACGGTTGAGCATTACCTGGCTCTTGAGAGTTTCATCGTCGGGGTTGGTTGGGGACTTCTGAATGAGAAGTAGAGGGATGTCGCTAGCCGTTCGGGTAGAATTTGTACTGATAAGGTGGCGCTGGGATTCGAACCCGGGTGCGATCATGTGAGCATGAGCTCAGAGTAGTTGAAGTCAATCCTTCTCAGGCTGAGTACATGACCGAGCTGAACACGAGGAAGGAGTATCTTCTGGCCCGATCGGACTTCTCCATCTCAGAGGCCTTTAACCATCTCGACTCATTTCTCAATCTGGGGTAAAGCTTTGGGTGTGCTTTCGAAGGGTCGAGAACTGGTCGTAGAGGCTCGGCGATTTTGATCTTCTTTCGGAGTACGTGGAGGTCTAGGTTGGGAGGGAGTCACCGGTTTCGGAGAGACGGTTTTGTCATGTTTGCGAGATTGGCAACGTACTTTCCTGTCATCAGCAGTGACAGATATCATTAGCTAGCATAGAGTTGAATTCATTTAGCTATAGTAGATGAGGGACTCTTCTACGTATTGCGCATTGTGATTGATTCAGCTGCGATGACACTGAGCTTGCTCAGTCAAGGTAGCGTATTACAGTTTGGCGGAGCCGAAAGATTCTTGGTAGTGAGCTTGAGTTCTTCCCTGTATTGGTGTTTTTGATAGTAAAAATCTTATTAGTAGGAGTGATGCTACTAATGAGATATCCCTTCTCAGGTTCCTCAATGTCTCGTCGATCCGCCAAGCCTTCCTTCGTTCTGGTGTGAAGTGCCCCGACTGTGAGGCCTGTATTGCTAGGATGGATAGGGACGGTGACTCTAAGGTTAGTGGGGCAGAGCTCTGGAGCGTAGTTGTTACCTATGTCGACCTTATTTGTATCTTGTATGGTGCGACTTAAGATATTAGCATGATAGCATTTCAAGCTACCGCAGGCGTTAGCTACCAGAAAAGCGACGAACAGGGCGTCGCAAGCTCTTGCAAGGCCAATAAAATGGCGTTGAGTCACACTATCAGTAAAACAGTGGCAGGACTGCGTCACGGCTGAGAGTCTCACGCATAGTTAGCTATCATCTATGATCGACCTAAGATATGTACCAGCTCTCTGTCATATCACGGCATAAACCTAAGATACGGTCGAGATATGGTCTATCATAGGACAGGATCGACCTAAGATGCGTTTATCTATCATATCACAAGGTCGACCTAAGATACGTTTATCTATCATATCACAGGGTCGACCTAAGGTACGTTTATCTATCATATCACAGGGTCGACCTAAGATACACTTACAGTTCATTCGCAATCCTGTCCGCCAGTATCGTCATCATGTGGGGATCGGCGGCGCTGTGGAAATCTCTCCTCGGTAATTTCTGAAAATAATCCAAAAACTCAAAAGTGAAAAAAAACCGTAAAATTCGATCAATAAAAAATAGAAAAGTCACCCGGCTGAATCATTCTTCCAAAGGAACTACTGTTTTTCTGGGTGAATGTCTTTCTCGTCTTCAGGTTACCTATGCTGAGTTCAGAGATCATTTCGTCGTGGCTGGTGTGAGTTCACCGGCCTCAAATAGGAGTGGTAGAATCAACTTGGCCTCGCGATCTGTGGAGATGAAGAGCATGTGGAGGGGTCTCGAGGTAACTAGGGGTATCCAAGGTTGAAGCGAGGCGATTATGGAAAATGTCGGAAGATACTTCAGCACTTGCCTCAGGAATCGAGGAAATCGTTCGGCTCGCCCACAGCTCGCAGCTTCAGTGGCGACACTACGACCAGCTCGAGACGGTCTGTGCGGAAGAAGGCTGGCGACTTCACAACCCCACAAATGCTTTACACCCTGAGAAGCGTCCGGGATCTGGGCAGGAGGGATAACAAGATCGATAGGGTAGTATCTTTTTTGGTCGGAAGTTGTGGGATCGGTTTATGTGAATTTATGTGTACTATGTAGTTGTTTTTTCACGATCTTCCAGGGTCAACCTAAGATTCGTGAATGTGCATGGAGTTTTATTCGGGATATGAAGGACACTAGTGACAGATTTGACTGTCGCATCCCGATTTTCGTTTTTTTCACTCTGCGGGAAACGGTACTTCCCGTATTACTCGTGAGACTTTCTCATTGTTATTCGTGCGTGGTTTGTCTGGGATGAACAACGACAACGGTTATGGCTGATTTAAGGAATTTCTATTATTCTGATTCATAGTGCAGTGACTTTCGAAAGAATCGCACGCTAATGGTGGATTAGATGGAGTTGTTCTATTGACAGGGTGCAAGTAGCACAGAAATCCTTATTCAATACGAAAATTGCAAATTTTGCTTTGTGGATGAAATTTTTCCTGTACTTGCAAAAGAATAAAATATCACAGAAACTGTCCTACTGCGAAAAAGATCATTCCGAAATTTCGGAGGTAAAATTGAATTTGGCTGTTGATCGATTCAGGCCCGGAACGACTTTGCCTCGGCTTTCCACGGTTCCTTTGGGAATCTTTGGTCGGAGTTCGACACGGACGGAAAAGGTTTCGTTAATGCCAGAGATTTGTCACAGGCTTTGGCCCACATCGGCTTCGGGGTAGGTGTTGAAATCGTCACTGCGCCACGAAATTGTCGATGAGCAGATGAGCATCGCGGACTGCCGTGTGGTGCTGAATTACTACAACCCAAACGAAGGGACTTTGAACTTCACGGAGTTTGTGGAGATGGTTTTGCCGACAGCAGTGGAGGCGAGGAAGGCTGCTGTGATTAGGGAGAAATTTGGTATGGAAAATCCTGAAGGGTGAGTGAACGGCGGGACGGTATTGTCGTGTTGCTTATTGATGCAATAGCGTTCACTCGGCGCCGGTTCTTCCCGCAGTAACTTCTCTTTACTTCATTCCCGAAGCGGTTTCACGGGTCAGGAAAAAAAGTTCAGCGGTTTTCACCTATTCACGGTTGCCTTCCATATCAAGTACTCTAATCGCTTTATCACGACCAGCCATCAACCCCAGCTCTGGTTGAATTTGCTAGACTTTTCTCTCTGTTGGAAGTTTTCACGAGTTCATTCCACAAAATCCGATCTTGCGCCAAGGGCGGAGCGATGCGGATTTTGATCGGTCAGTCGTCGCTACGCCAGGAGACGCTTGACCCTGACTGGCTCCATTAGCCTCGCACACGCATTGAGATTGGTGGAAATGTTTTCAGTCGGGGGTGCTTTTTACTCGTCGAGCCTTCCTGAGCTTCTCGTTATTGGTATGAGGAGTTCTCGCGCGCCACGAAAATATGAACTAGGAGGGAGGTCAGTCGCCTTGGTCAGGTTGCCGGATGTGTGTCTGTTGGAGAGATTCAGCGGTCCGATTGAGAAGCTCTTCGCGGCTTTATTCGAGGAGGCCTCGGCGGCTCAAGAACTCATCGTCAATGAGGACTCTCTGAGAATGTAATATCGGGGAATCTTTGGTTGAAGCTAGTACTTGGCAAGTATCATGATTCGGTATTGTAGATGGAATCGATTAAGAGGGCGCGCGCGGAATGAATTGGGTTTTTTCTGTTTTCAGTGGGTTCTCGGAGCTGGATACACTGGGCACTGGGGTGATTGATACCTCCGTGCTGCTGTCTGCTCTTGACAAGAATGGACTGCAAGCCAGCTTAGCCGAGCAGGCGGCGGTACTTAGAAGATTTGACCCGACAGGGACGGGGGTTGTGGGGATGGCTAATTTCGTGGACCATTTTAGATGATTATAATAGGGAAATGCTTTCGCAAGGATTTTTGATTCATAAATTTGTGTTGCTTTTTGCCGCCTTTCGAGCATGTATATGAAATCAATGTGCTGTTGTCAAGGGCTTTGTTTGGTTCTAGTGCGTTCAATCGCGGAGGGGCAGGCGGTCAGTGGGGACGTGGAGGGTCTGCAAGGGCTTGGGAGGGATGGGTCGTGCTTTTGGAGCTTCATTCGCGAAACGGAAAAAAGAAGGTTTACATTTCCAATGGTGGCATCCGGGAAAAACAGCACTTCACGTATTGAAGGTGAAACTCCAGAGGATGATGACACATGCGCACAGTAGATAGGAAATTTGTGTTTTTTTGCTTCGCGTGATGGTGGCGATAGATGAATTTGATGTATGGGTATTTGGGATGAGTTGATACCACTCCTTTCGGAAATGTCAGTAACTATCAAGACGAATTTGGGGGACATGAAGGCTGAGTTGTTCTGTTCAGAGGTAATATCGCGATTTACCTACCACTCCTTTCGCAATTCGTTGTGAGCTAATTGTGGATGGGTCCTGCGTACCACTCCTTTCGCAATTCACGTTTCGAGGTGATACCGGTTGCATTGGTCTTCAGATTGCTGATAATAATTAACTCAAATTAGTACATCTTTTATATGTATCGGATTCCCATTGTTCTGGGCCCATCGTGCATACCACTCCTTTCTCAATTCACGGAGAATCCCCTCCCCTTCTCCTCGAGTTGAAGTCGATTCGCGTATTGGATTTTCGTCAGGTTCCAAATGCGTCGAAAAATTTCCTCGCTTTGGCGGCGTCCGGGTACTACGATGGTACCAAATTCCATCGTCTAATGCCTGGCTTCATGGTTCAGGTAGTAACGGGAGGGAAGGGTATCTTGAGGTCACGCGTGTTGCGTATCCAGAAGGTCGGAATATGGATGCCGAAGTCTCATCTACTGTGTTATCGGAAAAATTGTGTTACGTCAAAATCTGTCTGCAAGATGCTGAGCGTGGCGACTCATACCGCGGAATGACTCGGTGAAAAGTCGGGATCGGACTTTTAAATTACCATACAACCAGAAACGGCAATTTTATTCGAATTTCTAATGGTTCACACGACATTCGAAGTTCATACCAACAATTGCCGGAATCAGCGGAGCGCGTCGATGGGGGATTATTCTGTTAGGAAGTGAAGAAATTGTGACTTCGAGATCTTATTGGATGAGAGGGTCCTTCGTGTCCCGGGACATCGTCATCGTTGTGTAGGGAGGGGACCCCACCGGGACAGGGAAGGGAGGAGAGAATTGGGAAGGAGGCAAACAGGCAGACGAGTTCGTATCTTCGGTCAAGCACGACCGACGAGGGATATTGAGTTTCGCTAACAATGGTACGTCGGGTTGGCTTTTGCGGCGGTTTTTCAGAGGGAAATTTCTATTTTTTCCGTGAGTTGATGGATATTTTCGTGGCGCGTGACGCTTGATGGCAACTTTGTCAGGGCCGGATACGATCGGATCGCAGTTCTTCATCACATTTGGAAGACAGCCACATCTTAATGGAGTGTAGTATTGGTGGGAGGATTTGGGAAAGGAGTGGTAGTGCTTCCGACGCCATTAGCATAAAAAATCGGGAATAAGCGAGATGAAGAATTGAACTGCTTGTGGGAAATGGTGAGGGAAGATTTGTGTAGAAGCGCTGACCGGGACACGATCGAGTAGGGAGGGCGAAGGGGCTGTTCTCGGATCACACGTTTCTCACCTGTCGAATGTGAATGTCGCGATGTGGAACTTCACTCTCTGATCTTCTTCACAAGAGTTGATTATTATTGTTTATGAATAATTAATACACGTAACCGTATTGGTGGGAGAGCTCGTCTCAGGTACACGGTATTCGGCAGGCTGATAGACGGGATGGATACTCTGATGAAAAATCGAGCAAGTTCCAGTGGGAAAGAAGCACGGGCCAACCCAGGATATTGTGATAGAGGGGAGGGGGTGCATCATTGGGGTTATTGAATTTACTGTTATCGATCGCGTTCGATGCCGTTCGATGATCGTATCGATGCCTCGGTTGTAACGCGACAGGCCATAGCGGAGCGATAACAATATACGTATAATACCATATTTGAATGGGAGAGGGAAGCCATGAGTAGTTTCGTGTTCCTGCTGGAGGAGACGGGGTTGGGCTTCTTGGGTGGGGATTGCTCCGTTGAGGACTGGAGCTGCATTCTGAGAAGCACTATTGAAAAGCAGTCCACGCTTCTCATCGCGAAATTCCCACTCGGCGGGTGTCGCCCGCGAGGTGACTCCGGGTTTTTTACCTCTTCGGGAAACGGCACTTTACGTATTACGGGGGAACCTTGAATGTGTTATGTTTCGTTCAGGTGATCGAGGAGATCGTCATCCACGCGAATCCGATAGCCGACCAGGAAGCCGGCGCGTAACACTGATTTTAACGTTTCGATTCGATATTTGTGTTCCGAGTTCTTTCCCGGCCTGTTAGGGAAGGGTATGCAAGGTTTTCAGCATTGTTTTGTCCGATGGGAAGGTCTCGCAGTCGATCGAGAGACGAGGAGAGGCATCGACATCATCGCCGTCGCAGTAGGAGTGGGGACCGTCATCGTCATAGAAGCTATGAGAGGCGACCGCGGAGTTACGGTGATGATGAGAGGAGATCGAGAAGAAGGGAGGATGATGATCGCGATGTAGTACTGGACGGGAGGGGTCCACGGATTTGTCGGACAGTGATTAGGGGTTTAGTGGTGGGAGGAATCTTTTTATGTTATCGGCCATGGTAACATCCATGGGCGATGGAGCGCGAAATCGCTTAAAAGAAATCGAACTGTCGCAATAAGAGGGTTCCCGGGAAGTAGAAATTTTCATCCAATGTTTGAATATTCAGTATCATCGCCGTCGCGGGTCCTCGGACCGGAGAGGCGGTCGTGGGTGGAAGGATGAGGAAGTTGAGGAGAAGAAGGATTTGTTGAGAGGGACTAAGAGGGAGAAGTCGGAAGAGAAGGAAGAGAAGAAAGAGGAGAAAGAGGTTATAAGTTGGGAATGGTGTGGTATGGGAGCGTTTTTCTTAATTCTGGAAGTATTGCACGTTTTTTTGATTATTGTCGTTCGTGATTCTGACTAGGGAAAGAATCGTGAGTTCGAGTTGGTGCGGTATCGGATTATTATTTTCGTGTTCTACGGAGGATCGACATTCATATTTTTATCTGAGGAGTGCCGCACCGTGACGGTTATGGAGCGTCGTGGGAACTAATCAATTTCGCTTTTTTGAGCGCGATCATTTTCCTCCATCCTTTTCGTGATATCAGTTTACATGTGCCGGAGTATTACTGAATGGCTATTCACGATAGTTAGTGAAAACACTGAAGTTTCTTTCATTGTGAGATCCCCCCCCCGCGAGTACTCGACGGCATATTTTTGGGCGCGTATTTTATTGTGTTCGTGGTGTGGTATACTTGATGACTTGGGATATTTTCTATTTTAGAAGCCGAACTTCGAGGTGTCCGGGTTGTTGGCGGAGGAGCAGAACAGCAAAAACGGAATCGCGTTGATGTTCTCACAACCGGCGGACGCGGCCATGCCGACGGATGCCTGGCGATTGTAGTGCAACGGGGGAGATGAGAGAGAGTTGTGATTTGGGGGAAATTAGGTACGAGAATAGAGATGAAGCGCAGAATGGCGATGGTGACAAGATACTTCATATTCATAGGAAGTCCTGTTATCTATTTGGGAAGGATAGGCGATAGACTGATTGTAGTGCTCATGGGTTTGTGTCACGCGCCACGAAATAGGTGCGGGATTAGTCTCGAAAGCGTGGAGAGGATGTTGGAGTCGTGTTCACCCCTCTTTATTGCTACGATCCTGGGTGAACTCGAAGAAAAACGTCAGTAGTGCGCGCCCGGATGATCGACTTGTTGTGAGGGGAGGATTTCAGCGGCCGGTTGGGGTTGGAGTTGGAGTGCACCAATCGGGTGAGGGAACTCTCTGTGGTTTGCCAATGGGCTGCGTATCTTATTTGAATTATCTAGTTCAATGAAGTTCAAAAATTCTTGTGATATTCTTAATTTATCGGAGTTTCACAGGTGATACGCGAAGTGCCATTTTTCGGAAAGTGAAAAACGCGAAAATCGTGATGTGAGATGCGTTTTTGATATCGGGGGGCGGAACTCGCAGACTTGGAGGCAGCTAGTGAGTTTGTTCAGGCAACGACGAAGCGCCGTTGTGCTTCATCCCGATCGACCACCCCACGTGCAGTCGACAGCACGCAGTGATTCAGTTCAGATTGGTTGGTGATGTTACTAAGCCTATTTACTGGATTTAGGCGGAAAAATGGTAGGATGCTGGGGTTGAACTCGGGACTTCGCGGATGAGCGCCGGATGCTCTACGCAGGCACGTTTGTGAACGAGAAGAGAGTGCCGGCGGCTAAGTATTATGAATTGCGAGAAGGCGGATTTGATCAAGTTCTCGCTCCACTCGTCGAAATCGTATGTGCTGTTGAGCGCTGGGTAAGCGGCGGGTCAGAGAATCTTCCGCACAGCGAAGAATTCCGAGTATCTTCACAGCCGGCATCCGTGCGCTCCAGTGAAACGAAATCAGCCTGGATTTTATGCGTACCGCGAAGGCTCTGACTCGCTTTATTCTCGAGCTTTCCGTCAGGAGCTGGCAAAGAATTAGGTATTCTATTGCGAATTTTCTAATTTTCTTTATTTTCTCGAGAGGGACGGGAAAGCTGCAACTTTCGTTGAATAGTGTCGAAAATCTTCTGGAATGTCAGTAAAATTGTGACGAAAAGAATGCTTCTCTCAGTCCGCTGAAGAATAAAAGATGATAAAAAGGAAGCGGACGAGGACGGTGAAATCGATTTCGACGTGCTGGAAGATTCCCCAGTTAGAGACCAGTCGGGGCACTATGCTAGGATGACCGATGATAAAACTGTCTAGCGACGTAATATTAGTTACTTACCTTGTTATTGAGTGCTTGGGTTGGTCGTTGGTAAATTTCTCGCGCCACGAAATTGGGTGGTTGTAGGTGATTTTGTTGGTTCTGAAGATGCCCCACTACCCGGACGAAGTGGAGTACAGCGATAAGTAATAAGAATGGTGTGGTAGGGGTGATGAGTATTCGGGAAAGGGGTTTTTTTGGCTAGCTTGGAGGGGAGAATCTTTACTGTGCGAAGCGTATCTTTATTGATGGTTAAAGTTTGGGTAACCATAGACCGCGGCCTCTCCTGAGTTTCCAAGACCGTGTACTACACGTTTGGTTTCATCCTGGGATGCCTACTGAAATCCATAGAGTAATAATGGTGATTCGCGGTCGATCAGAAAATTCCAAAGGAGGTGGGTGAGGATTTTTGCTGTTGCTAGTGGTCTACAGAGAAGTCCATCCGTGCTGCGATCTGGTGAAGGGATGGTATCAGGTACGCTGACGATAAGTACGAGTATCGTCATGTTATTCTACCCAAGCGTATCGCTAAGGATATGTTCAGAATATTCCAGGCGGAGGCGCAGATGAGGGGAAGGTGATAGACCGACTGGGGAAGGGGCTTAGGGCACGTTTAGTGAATGTTATGGTACTATCTTATAGGGGGAAGGTAGCAGTGCTTGGTTTATTCTCTTCGATATGGTGAGTTTCTCGCGAGCACTGCGAAAGGCGGTATTGGACGGGGGCGCCGTGTGGTTGGGTGTTGGACTAGAGTTCATTGCGGTGGAAAAAGCTCTTGGTATCGGTACAGCCGTGGTTGGGAAAACTATCGTCAATTTGTGAATGATTATCTTGACATAGTGTCTTGCTGAAGCAGAATGAATTTGGAAGAGTATGTTAGTTCTACCGAGGGTTGTATTATACAGGAGCTCGGAGAATTTGAGGGAGGGCGGAAGTTCTCTGTTCACTGGAGTTTTACCCGCGATATGGAAACTGTTAGTCAAAAACGTGCATGTCTTCGCGATTCTGGAGAAAAAATGTAATTTTGTCACTTTTCGAAAAACGCCAGTTCGCGTATTACGGATGAAAATTCACTGTTTTACACCGATCTGGAATAAATTCAATTTTCTATGATGATTCTCTCTCCGGAATCATAATTCTCAGAATTGTCATCCCCAACTTGCGGTTACACGGATTTCATTGACTCCCTTGGCTGGACTGTCTGCTGTGGTTCGATCAATTTCTTTCAGGCCCACAGCGGAACCCAGGTTGCTGACTGAGTCGGAGTGGAGGGGGTTGGGAGTGCAACAGAGTCGTGGTTGGATGCACTACGAGAATCATAGGTCGGCCCTGGCTAGATACGGATTTGGTCGAGGGGAGGTTGGATACGGGGTGGCGACTGTCATCGCTTGTATCGTTATAGTACATTGGCCTCCCTTGACGAGGATGGGTTCACCGGAGGGAGCTCACAAATCACTATTGAATGATATCCCAGTCAAGACTGGCTTAAATTCTCATGCGCTGGTGATCAGCATAGCCGACCGGAGTGGTTCGTAGTTGAGTCCACTGAGCTCTCCTGTTGTTTTCTTGCAGGCCGGAACCTCACATTCTTCTCTTCCGTCGTCCGCTGGGTACCAACCCCCTCACCGGGCAAGTCGACAGAGTGCCTGGCGAGATGCAGCCCCCGCCCCAGGCCAATATCGTGCGATGAGGGATAATGGCGGTAGTGTGTGCTGGACCTTGGGTGAGCGTGAGTATGAAGTCCAACGCTGGCGATGGGTTCTTTTCCTGGGGGATCAGCCTGTTGGTTAGGCCAGGCTCGGCGTGTGAATTTTCGATACCCGGAGGAGGGTTTAGATAATGATGATACCTAATTTTTCCGAAATTATGCAGGCCCAGTGTCTCATCTCAAGTTGAATCTTTTTTTCTGTGAGCTGCAAGCATGAGCTAGTTCGTAGTGTGGAAAGTTGGTCATCGTTCTTGCACAAGATTTTTCTCAGATTTTCCCTCTCCCTCTGGTGGTAATTCATGATCATATATCCCAGTTTGTTGAGTTTAGTATTTGTTAATTGGGTGGGGCTGTTCGACTGGTCGCACCAATGGCGGTTGCGAGGGAGATCTATGCGGCTGTTGAGTTTGTAGAGGACATTTACTAGAGAGTTTTTTATTGTTATTCTTGCTCATTTGTTCTGTACAATTTGTTTACTTAGTTTTTGGATTTTTTGATTTTTTTCTACTTGAGTGTTTTTTGGGGGGGCGCATTGATGAGGGTGGTAGTGTTATTCTGATGTTGATGAAAAGTATCTTTGAACTCTTGTCGCCGAATGAATCGTTTAACCTCGATATTTTTGAAGAAATATTACAAAGATTTGATATCTTTTACTTATTCATAGCTTCCATGGGGAGGTTGGCAAACAGTCTGCCGTCGGTCGAATTGTCAACTCGCTATCGACATGTTTTATTTGATTTTTTCGTGATGTCGCTGACCTTGAGCCCAGCAATGGTGGAGAGAGTCCTGCGGAGGTGCGAGGAGGTGTTGGCCGGGGTTGGCATGGAGGCGACCCCTTTTGTGGTGGACTGGTAGGATGGGCTCAAAGCGAATGGATGAGCCTGGTTATAGCAGCTCACCATAGTAAGATACGGAATATTAGATATCCTTCTTATTAGTTGGTCGGGTGGATAAGGTTCGACGTGGAATAGGTTAGCTTCGGAGGTCGAAGCTTGGCACTCGCAGGTATAATGATTTTCGACTAGAAGTCGCGGCGGACATGCCTCAGTTGATCGAGGTTTCGGGACGGAACCGACTGGGTGTGGTTTGCGTGTCGAACAAGGACTTCTTCAGAAGTGAGGTCGAGGGTTCCCGTTTGTAACGAATGTCCAACGGCTCGGGTGAGTTGATTCGATCTGAGCATTCTCGCAAGGACGGCATTTTCCACGTGTCGTTAACATGCTATTTTGGTACAACTTCATTACGCATTTTGAGGGTCTGCCCTGGTGCAAGTAAAAATCTGGCTGAGAGTGTTGCTTGAGTGTGATCTATGATGGCAGCTGTCGTGAGAACGGCCATTACGGAGGAGCCGTGGTTGGGCGTGTGCGAAAAGTCTCTCGTTTTGGACGTCTCCTGGGCTGCAGGGGGCATTGAGCTGTGGGGGCAGGTGCGGTTTTGGGGACTTACCGGAAGAATCTCAGAAGGCGACGGGGAGGCGCAGCGGAAGTTTGACTTTGTGGCTGAGGCTAGCGATGACGTTGGGAGGGATGTTGAGACCGTAATGTCGAATTGTAGGAGGTGGAGTCTTCTGCTGCTCTGTTAGTCCAAGACTGAGCTCTCGATGGTTTTCGGCTCCGATCCTCGGCAGGTCGCTGGTGGAAGAAATCGGGTGCGATGAGTCTTTCATCAGAGTTATGAACGTGGATAAGCCCCCTTCCTCCATGTAGGTCCTGCTTCTTGAGGGGTGATGGCGTCGTCAATTTCGCATTGGGTTTCTCGGTCTCGTGAGCCGTTCAAAAGAATATCCATTTTGGTATGTCGTAGTTCAGTCCTATCCCTGCGGGTTCTCTGGCGAGGTCCTGCGACATCGTTTTGGTTTGTGTGGTCTCGTGGCCTAATGGATAAGGCGTTGGTCTTTAGCAGGTTAAGATTGTGGTTGAATCCACCGAGATCGTTCATAAATTGCCTTTTCAATTTGTCATGCGTTTGGATATTTATCAGGTTGCGGGACTCCAGGGAAAGGTCGTTAGACATCGTGAGGTCACTACAATGGTCTCGTGGCCTAATGGATAAGGCGTTGGTCTTCGGAACCAAGATTGTGGGTTCGAGTCCCACCGGAGATCGTTCATAAATTACTAGCACTCAATTTCCACCTATCGTAGTTGAATGTTATCGGTTGCTGACTCAGGGAAGGTCGTTAGACATCGTGAGGTCACTGTGGTCTCGTGGACTAATGGATAAGGCGTGCTGGTCTTCGGAACCAAAGATTGTGGGTTCGAGTCCCACCGAGATCGTTCTCAAATTGTTTTCCTCAATCTGTCGTAGTTGAATGTTATGGTCTGGTGGGACTTTGGGAAGGTCGTAAAGACATCGTGAGGGTCGCTGTGGTCTCGTGGCCTAATGGATAAGGCGTTGGTCTTCGGAACCAAAAGATTGTGGGTTTGAGTCCCACCGAGATCGTTCATAAATTGCCTTTTCAATTAGTCGTAGTTAGATGTTATCGGTTGCTGGGACTCAGGAAGGTCGTTAGACATCGTGAGGTCACTGTGGTCTCGTGGCCTAATGGATAAGGCGTTGGTCTTCGGAACCAAAGATTGTGGGTTCGAATCTCACCGAGATCGTTCTTAAATTGTTTTCTCAATCTGTCAATGTAGTTGAATGTTATCGGTCTGGTGGGACTTTGGGAAGGTCGTAAGACATCAGTGAGGTCGCTGTGGTCTCGTGGCCTAATGGATAAGGCGTTGGTCTTCGGAACCAAAGATTGTGGGTTCGAGTCCCACTGAGATCGTTCTTAAATTGTTTTTCAATCTGTCGTAGTTGAATGTTGTGGTCTGGTGGGACTTTGGGAAGGTCGTAAGACATCGTGAGGTCGCTGTGGTCTCGTGGCCTAATGGATAAGGCGTTGGTCTTCGGAACCAAAGATTGTGGGTTCGAGTCCCACCGAGAGATCGTTTTTATAAATTGTTTTTCAATCTGTCGTAGTTGAATGTTACGGTCTGGTGGGACTCTGGGAAGATCGTAAGACATCGCTAAGGTACCCGTGGTCTCGTGGCCTAATGGATAAGGCGTTGAGTCTTCGGAACCAAAGATTGTGGGTTCGAGTCCCACCGAGATCGTTTATAAAATGTTTTTTCATTCTGTCGTAGTCGCAAATGTTATGGTCTGGTGGGACTCAGGGGAAGGTCAAGACATCGGTAGAGGTCACCGTGGTCTCGTGGCCTAATGGATAAGGCGTTGGTCTTCGGAACCAAAGATTGTGGGTTCGAGTCCCTACCGAGATCGTTCATAAATTGCTTTTTCAAATCGTCGTAGTTGAATGTTATAGGTTGCTGGGACTCAGGAAGGTCGTAAAGACATCGTGAGCTCACTGTGGTCTCGTGGCCTAATGGATAAAGGCGTTGGTTTTCGGAACCAAAGATCCGAGATTGTGGGTTCCGAGTCCACCGAGATCGTTCATAAATTGCCTTTTCAATCTGTTTGTGATTGAGCATCATCGTCTACTGGGACTCTGGGAAGGTCGTACGACATCTCCACGCCATCTAGGTCCAATCGATCGGTCATGCCATTGGTCTCGATATGCACTTGGCTCCAGAATATTTGAAGGACGGCCCTGAGCTGACCAGATGGGAGGCTGAGAGTCAGAGAAACTATGCATGACGTGCGCGATCCTGACTTGTGGGGCTCGGCATACGATAAGGTGGGAAGGAACATCTCGCGGTACGGTGCAGGATTTGGCAAAATAATGGCGTCCCGATCCTATTCAGCTCACTGGAGACTCTCCAGTGGAGAGTAACGTCAAACAGCGGTGCGCCACCGCCGGCGCCTCCCTGCGCGAGCATCTCAGCTGTTACAGCTGTCTGTTGCTCAGATTTTGGGGCTCAATCTCCACCCTAAATACGGCGGCTGGTATGCCTATCGCCTTGTTGTTGTGATCGATCTTGAAGTAAGGCGTCATCGTGAATCACGACGCGAACGGCGTTGCATGCGATCGATCTTGCTCGTCAGCTGGAAGAAGCCCTCTGTCAGCCGCGCGGTGCGACCTAGGCTTAACGGAGCAGCAAAAACGCGACATTCTAATGGAGTTCAACACCCCAGCCCTGACCTGGGCCAGTGGCGAGACGTGAGTTATCTAGCTCTCCACTGCCTTCATGGGGCAGCCAGATGGCGATCAGGAGAGGGAGTAACGGTGGAACGGAGCCGCGTGGGAGTGCCTCACGGTGAGCCGTGGGCAGCAAGCCTACTAGTGGCAGGTGTCAGTTCTATTGAGGACCTGTGAGATGGCGCGGAGGAGGCCCTGCGCTGCTACTTGGCGTGGTTTTGGTTACCACGGCGGCCGTACAGGAAAGATTAGCGGTATGATCTGCAGGTCAATACATGTAAGGTGGCTCACTAAGCCGGAGTTTGGCGGACTGCTGTCGTCATAGCGATTGATTTGTAACTTCATTGCTAAAACGAGATGTAGTAGAGTCGATTGCACGCATGCGCAGTTTTCACGCGATTACCATCTAGTGGTTTTACGCCATTCGCGATTGACAGATGCTTCTCCATTTCAGTTTACCACTGTGGGAGTTACCGTCACATCCGAGCTGAATGACCAGTGACTTCTGATAATATCAGACCGACATCGTGTATACTGCTTGTTAACGAACCGGGCATATGATGGCAGTGTGCTATCATCGAATGTCCTGCGTGCAAGCGTTAAGGACACATCGCTCGTATTTTGCCTGCAAGAGACTGCCAGTCGACTCTGATCAAGCGAAACCACGACAGCTGGAGGAACAGCGTACAAGACTTGTATTGCAAATTGGGATAAGGCAGAACAGACGGCGGAAGGGAGGTCCCAGTGGAGAAAACAAGAAATGGTGGAGGTACCATTGGTTTGACCATGTGAGATCTTCACATGTCACGTGACACGAGAAACCGTTGTCATTTGAGTGTCATGTGACATGATTGTTGAGGTCGCGTATGAAGATCTGCGTGAACCCTGCAGGCTACCACGTTGGCGCCGTCTACCTCACTGGCAATCCTCAAGGTCGATTTCGTCGCTGTGTGCGAGACTGTAATGGAATTCACGTCCGGCTACATTCACGCCGTCATGCCAGGCACCACACTGGGGAATGCCATGGCTGGCAGAGTCGACGTCGAAGGTAGAAGCTTCATAGCTCACTTCACACAACCGCGTCGCAGTACCAGTAACTGAGATCGAGCCTCGATCATCGAGGCTAATGTAGGGGAGTACCTCTGAACACTAAGATTATATCCCTCGCTGAAGGTCAGCGGCGGAGTTATGAAGGACCGCTACGCGGCGTTCCATCTCACATCGGTCATGTTGACCAACTTTGTGGCTGTAGCGTGCCGGACATGGAAGTTGTGTTAAGGGGTACCGAATCCTTCGTACAGCACCGGGCGTATAGTCGCCGACAGACGGGCTTCGCTATGAACAAGAATGAATCGTGGTCTATCCGAAACCGCAAATGGAGAATTCATTTCCCTTGTGATCTCAGAACACAAGGAACAGCGTTCACTGTTCTGATGTGCGTGTCTCTGATCTTGTCAGGGAAATTTTTGATCAGCCGTATTTGCCCTGTTGGGTGATATATGTACTTGTTGTAGGTATTTCCACGAGAAGAATCGTGCCAAGCGGGCTCGCTTCATGGAGCTGATGTATAACGAGTCAACCATGGAATGACTGCAGTGTTTCCGACGACATCGAAGGTTATTGTGCTAGTGTCGCCCATCAGCTCGGGGAGCATCTTTGTGAAGTGCTCTCACCGCCAGTCGACTCAGTTGGGGCTATTCTTGCGATCGACTCCGTGAGCGAGTTCAACCAACTGGAGATCTTCCCAAAGAATTTTTGCTGTTTGAAATGTCGCCAGTAGTAGTCGTGACCGGTGCCAATAAAGGCATCGGTTATGAGATCTCAAAGAAGCTCATCGCTGATGGCGCCAAAGTCATCATGACAGATAAAGATGAATCTAGATTGGGGAAGCTGCTGGTGAGGGGACAGCTGTCTTCCTCTAACTTCAGCATTAATGTTTTGCTCTCAGGCGAGCTGAAGCCCTTCGGTGCTGTCAAGTTGGACACCACTAGCGAGGACTCGGTAAAGCTAGCCAAGCAGAAGGTTAGGTGGGGGGAACCTCGTGTCACCGCGGACGTGCTGTATGCTGACGGTTCTCAGCTTGCTCTTGCAACTTGGATGATGCCGGTCTCCTTCTGCAGATAAAACGTCTCTCGCCTCGCATCGATGTTTTGGTCAACAACGCCGGCGTCGCCCACCACAGCGAGTCTTTTGAGCTTGCGAAGGTCTTCCCATTGCACCACCTTCAACTGTGCTCAATCGTGTCATCAGGCTGAGCTCACCGTGGGCATCAACTACTACGGAACGAAGCGTGTCACCAAGGCCCTCTACCCTCTTCTCAGCGACCATGGCCGCATCGTCAATGTCTGCAGCTACTTGGGCAGACTTGCTGAGGTAAATGCCGAGCCCTGCTCAGTTAGCATCTATGAGGCTATGCAAGAGACGGAGCGGTTCCCTCGTCAGGTCTCGAGCCTCTGCAGAAGAGGTTCTCGGACCCTAATGCTACTGAGGAGTCGATCGACAATCTCGTGGAAGAGTTCCTCACCGGTGTGAAGGAAGGCGACTACAAGGAGCGTGGCTTTAACGATAGCATGTACAGCATGTATGGCTTATCCAAGCTGGCCCTTATCGCATGGACTAAAGTATTGGCTAGAGAGGCCATGGCTGACCCTCGAAAGATACTCGTCACGGGCTGCTGCCCCGGCTGGTGTCGGACTGATTCGAGCAAGTAAGCCACTCAGGAACGATACGACGAAACCCTAGCTGCTCCAGCTGACGCGAGGCTCATGTCAACCACTGTGGTTGAGAAGTGCTGCGGAAGGCTCATGTCTGACACGAGCCTTCCCACATGAACTAGGAGGCTTGCTGCTGAGCCGCACGTCTCCTAGCGTCCCCTTCTACGCGTGAGTAATACAGGCGATGCTGAATGATTGTATCCGGGCTGCTCGTGTGTGGCCTGACATGTCAATTTTCAGTCACACGGGTCGTCGCAGTGCCGAGACCGGCGCCAAGGTGGTTGTCTGGTTGGCTGCTGAGGTCGACTATGACCCGACCATGAGTGGCAAGCTGTACAGAGATAACCAGGAGTTCGATTGGCAGACCGGCAACCTCCTCTCTACTGGAGAGGTTTATTCGACTCCGACCGGAACCAACTGATGAAACTTCACACCTGTGAAGTCTCAGTTTTACCTCTCTTTTGCCAATCGGGGAGTGCTTAAATCGTTGTTGTTTGCCGCGGATCTGTCGACGTAGCTTCTACTGGAGCTTCCGTATGACAGTTGGTCGACCTGTGTCTTTCACAGGCATGATTTCTGTGCGGCCTTTCTGTGAACGTTCCGTCCAGAGATCTTCACTCACCCGCTTCGAAACTTCTACCTCTCCTGCGGTGAGTTCCCGCTCATGAGTCTCTACGTGAGACGTATAGGGTTAGGGGAGAGAAGTGATATGTGGCAGACGGCACGTCTGAGGCGGCTTCTCCGCCACCGTCGTGAGAACCCAGCACTGCATGGTTAGGGCAATGCTGAGATTCTGTGTCATATGCTAGCTTTGAGCTAGGCTAAGCTCCGACTGTTGTGCTCCTACCCACTGCCGCATCCTCAGCTTGTTTGCATTCACCTCGTCAATGGCCATGCCGAGCTTCCCATCCACGTTCGCCTCCTGGTGGCTGAACTTCACGACTCCGTTAATAGTGCTGATCTATCCGATTCGAATACACGGGCCGAGCTACTTCACGCACATAGTGGTGTGCGTGACGCTGTCCGTCGCTGCCGTCATCCTTGCCGCGTCGCCCTTTCTACCAATGCAACTTGTCATTGTGATGGCCGTGGTGGTCGGTAAGACGCCAAGCTCAGTCAGTTGCAACGACCGCTTTGTACAGGTACTTCGACGGTCTTCTTTCCCCTCATAGCGGTGATAGCGTCATCTGCCTGCGCTTCGGGTAAGGGAGCCACGCAGAATCGAGGGCCCCTACTGGGTGTCTCTCAGGCCTCGTCACGTATGTCGTCTGGACGTCGGTCTCTCAGCAGTACACGTATTTTCACCTTGGTGTGGGAGTAGTTGCTCTCTTGACTGCCGCGGCAACTCTGGCGAGTCGGAGGCTGTTCGACAACTGGCAGATGGTAAGTCAAGAGGGTCCATCCGGGCCGGGGCGAGCATCTTCCCAGCGAGTCAGTCTAGCGCTAAGATACTTGTAAATTAACTTGAACACAAGTACCAGATATTGGAGAGGTTAATCTCAGTCAAGCATAGACAGTTCTATTTAAGAACCACTAATCCTAGCTGAAGACAGTGTCACACTGGACAGCCCCTGGGAATGTCCCCCTGAGGAGAGCTTCTTGACAACTGTCTGATTGCACTGCATGTCAACGCTAAAGAAAGTCCCCAACTGAGCACATCGGCAAGAGTAGAACTAATCCGTAACTAACGTCGGACTATAAACTCACCCGCACTGGGTGGCGAACACGACGAAAATACTTTTGTCTATGCAGTTGTATTGCCCTATAATCGGAGGCTACCTGATCGCCTCTGCGGCCGGCTGTCAGTGGTGGGTCTGGGTAATCTCGGCAGGCGGCAGCTTGGTACTTCACTTAAGGAAGAAGTGGCTGCTCAGGTTGGAGGAGGAGGAATGGGCTAAGAATGTGAGATGTTCTGGAGCTAGGCAATGTCTCCTCACAGTTCGAGATGAGGCGCTTATGACGGATCTTAGATTGACCCGTGTTGTCTGCAGATGGAAGAGAGTGAGCGATATTGGATTCGGGCGACGGCCGATATTGCGACCGTTCACGCGGCATCACCGCGACAGCAGACTCGCGTGGCGGGGTACCGAGAAAAGAAAACCGGTGGGGCGTCTCTAACGATCGCCACTAGGACGCTTCGCTCCGCTTCAGACCGGTGCAAAAGCGAGTTGCAGACTCCCCTGTTGCATGAATATCGTGGAAGGGGTTGAGGCCGGATTAAGCCAGGAAGCTCGAGATCGACTGTGCATTGAATATTTCCCTACTGATTTGTCATCATTTCTCTATCACTTTGATAACTATAACTTCGCTGAGTCCAACTCGGTTGAGTCGTGACCTTGCGTTGTGTTTCTTTCCTCTACAACTTGCCCCTCTTGCGGTGGACGGGCGGCTCGCGTAGCGTAGCACTACGCGACCGTCTATTGGACTTGCCCGCTGGAAGGCGGATATGCGACTTCAATCGACGGCTAGCATTATGGCGCTGTCCATTGAAAGACATGATTCGTGTGGCCGGTGATTGGAGAGAGCCGCGAAATAGGTAGGCTGTTAACCATCAGGAACTCGAGAGGTATTTGGTTGGAAGCTTGAGATTCTGTCTTCAACTACACGTGGAGGGGATGCAGCCCATCGCACGGATGACCGAGGAAGTCGCGTCGTTCCTTCGACGCAAGGACTCCGTCTCCCCGCTCTTTGACTGTCAAAATCGAACGCGACTGTAGTTCCTCTTCCGGAATGTCGTGGGGTTCCTGCGAATTCCACCACGACATTGTCGATTTCCGATTGACTGTGAGGCGGCGAAAGATAACAATCTGTAATCGTCCTTGAACACCATGGCGTGAACGCTTGGCGCATGCATGAGATTTATCCCCGTACTGCGCACAATAATTCGTCCCAAGTTTCCAAGTTTTTCCTGTGACACTCTTTTTCCCCTTTTCTTGCGCATTATATCCGATGATATTATTACAGCGCCCTGTCGATATTGAAAATTGTCACGAGATCATTGGCGAAAGCAACAAATTTACTTCGCTATGTAGTAATGCTTTGCTTCACACTCACTCGACGAATATCCTTCTGGAGTACTCTCCGGGCACCCTGACAGTAGATAAGCTCGTAAAGCCCGGCGACAATAGAGTGCCACAAAGCGCGCATTCAGTGCTAACATGGCTACGAATTTTCACGCCGCGTCGAAATTTTGATGCAGAATCTCCGCTTATCCAGGCTATGCCTCTCAACGCAACGGCGAGCACTCGTAGTGATCCGAGACCCAAGGCAGACAAATGGACTCAAGACCAAGACCGCGTGTACTGGGCGGCCTACAACGACAGCAAGGCTATACATGGAGGCATTACAGTGCTCAGTGGCTGGAAAAAGCCATTGGAGAAGCAGGACATGACGACGGATACCATCCAGTCGATTCCGCCGGCATGATAGGAATGGCGGCATAGTTCCTGGTAGAGCTAGTGGCCCCGGGTTGTCCCGGGCAGAATTGGTCCCGCGTGAAAAGCGATACCAAATTTCCCATCTGCAGCAAAAGTGGAGTCCCACATGAATGAGTTGAGACGTTACTGGAACTCCAACGTTCCGTTGTTGAATAGGTCCTGCAGTGATTTTCCACGCTAGAGGTTCAATCATACCGGGTCATCGAAATCAGTGCTGGCTTCTGTGGAGGGGGCAGTTCCAGCCTGACTCAGTGCAGTCCCAGATAGTAGAAAAGATCTTATCGCCCTTGTCATACTGCAAAGTGTCCCCGTGTCCCGACAAGATCCTCGCGAGTAGGAAACGGTGAGAACAGGTGAAGTTCATGTACTTGAAATGAGAGACTCCGTGTCTCGCTTGAAAGGCTCTACATGGTCCAGTATGATACTGCATAGGTCCTTGGAGTCGGTGAGTAACGTACATTGCTAAGTGGAAGGGATCCATGACGACGCCACAGTAATCACTATTGAGGGTCGCCGAATAGACTCGTGTCCCGATAGTGAAACCTGGGGAGTCGGAAATTAAATACCGAACTGCATCGAAGCTACTGACGTCCCTCCAGCTCCTCACACCTCTTGTGGAACCTTGAGCCCCTCCGTCTATTGGCTGTAAAATGGAGCACACCGGAGTCAACTTCAACTTCGAATTCAAACGAGAGAGAGGGAAGAGCTTGAAACCTTCTTCTTTCCCCAGGTATACGCGCTTCAAAATAACCCACCCGTCATCGATTGGTTACGTCGTCGTATATAAAGACGAACTTGTGGCCTCCGGAGCCTCCAGGCTAATCTCAGTGCTACTAAAGCGTAAGGGGCTTTGTACTGGAATAGCAGGCAGTCATGCCCTCGAGCTGTTGAGGGTCTCTCGTGAGACAGTACTTCCCCGGCCTTCCCAGTGCCACAGTAGCAGGGACCATGTGTAGCAGCTAAGCAGCAGTAATAGTATTAGCATAAGAAGTGGAGGCTTTTGTGATAGGACGGACTCGTCCCATCATTATCGTCCTGACGTCTCGTCCTCGACGAGGCGAGATGACATTGCTAGAAGATGCTCACGGCCATGCGAGAGGCAATACACAATAGTCAACTTGAGATCTGAGGCGATACACTCTTCTACTAAATCGTCATAGTAGTAGCTGAGCAGACGCGCAGCGCCTGAGCTGTTCAGGTTTGAGCCGCAGCCATGCTGTGGCACGGCAGCCGTGCAGTGACGTCACAGCCGCTGAGTGCTGGGGCTCCGGCCGTACTGAACGTCAGCGATAACTCTTAGGAGGGTTGCCTCGGCAGTTTACAGACGCGCAGGGCGCGAAACAGCATAATCGGGATTAGCAATTGGTAGGTGAAGGGTGCAACCACTGCGTCAAGGGCGGAGCGGAGGAACATAATCTTCATTGAGGTATCACGCGCCCATCGAACGCAGGTACCCCTTTCCCAATGATTCAGGAGCGATCCATGCAGTTGCTATAACGCGTGTGCATACTTGTGGGCGGGGTATGCTCGAAGTCGTAACCGGGCCGTCGATTGATATGTAGGTAGTCGATGATAATAACTATGGCAACGCAATCCCAAAGCTAAACACAGATACACTCAGACTGGACTGAGGCCGACTAAGGTTGGCAACAATAACCCCCAGAAGAATCCTCAAAAGACTTTCTACTGTCAGTGCCAATTTGTCACCGATCCTTTGACGCATAAGATACAAGTAGCTTATACAATACCATAAGCTACGCTCAAGACTCCGGCGCCCGCCAGAAACTGTCTACTTGGGCTCCGCACGATCAACAATCAGAGGTAGCTGATAACGGCTGAAAACCCTGTATACGGAGAGTGTGGAAAGGGGATAGCAACCAAAGCCCGGAATACTCGTTGTCCGATGAATCATTCGACCATTATGGTCGAGGCATTGGTGCTGTCCATGTCTTACGATAGTGTCACACCGTTAGTGTGTTTAAGTCGGTAAATAGAGTTAACGGTGAACTGCCTCACCATCAGCTGAACATCTCCACCTAGGATTAAAAATCTGACAGCATGAGTGCCCTCTATCCTATGTACCACCGCTTGCAATCTTGCAATACCCTTTATTTGAATGTAGAAACAACGACATGATGTCGTCGACATCGTTCCTATGCTGCGCGGTCACGTGATGTCATAAATGCTTGCGCACGCTCACACTCATCCTGCGCGTTCTTACTATCTCTACGATTCTCCTCCGGTACCAAAACGGAGTCAATTTACACATCAATAGAGCGATCAATCGACTCGGATTGAAGCTTTCCTCGCCTATCGTGCTGTACATGGTACACCGCCGCGTCTCTCAGCACAAGGCAATCGATTCATCGCAGTTAAAAGCCAGGCCAGAAGGGGCAGGCAGACCCTCCTACCACACGTTTGAGTGGATGCTGCTGGGAACTGCTTGCTACGCCCAATATGTTACTCCGAATATCCACTTCTCGAGCCTTCGATGGCGCACATACGCCGCCAATCGCCTCGAAGATGATGATCAAGACGCCTGAGCTACGCGAATCTTATAATTTGTAAATGAGAAAGCTTCTGACTTCCAACCCAACACGTAAATGCCAAAGCTGGATAGAAGTAATTTCCCTCATTCAGGATTCAAAATCTCCTTCACGGAAATGCAATAAAATATAGCAAGCGCAGCTTTCTAGAAAGATGGTATCTTCCCGCCATAATCACTCACCAATGCTGCAAACAACTACACCCAAGAGACGGGCAAATACGAACGACGATGACCGCGGCAGCGTGCCTCCATGCGATGCGGGCTGAGAGCTATCCAACATCAGATACGCTAGAGTCTAGCAGCCAGGGACAACTTCCTCCTCACAGCCCTCTGCGTTGCGCCGCTCCAACACATCCCCGCAGCTCGACTCAGCGGTGGTGGTGGTAGCGCGTTGGTGGTCTGTATGAAAAGTAAAACCGTTAATGAAAGGCTTCTGCAGATCCTCACAATTTCTTCCCGGCACCATCTTGCGTTTCTAATACCCCCGCACGGACGTCATTAATAAATACTACGACCTGTAAGGACGTATAGTCGGCATCCCATCAGTAGTGGATCATCTCTCCGACTTAACACAATCGATAAATCTTCACATCACATCATAATAAATACACATGAACATCATCATCATCCTACACGGTCTAATTTCACCATCTCCCTCACCAATGAAGACTCTCCTACTCCTGACCCGGAGGGTGAGAAAGATATCTCACCAACTTTGGGCTCGCGGGAGAATCGGTAACCGGCCATTCTCGAGGCTCCAGCCAAACACCTCCATGTCATCACTTTATGGTGTAGTTGTTCAATACGGAGAATTCCTCTTCCTCGGCGCACTTTGATTCTCCATCCTCATCCAACCAGTAGACTTTGCTCTCCCCTGACGAGAGACTCGTGAACTCACATTTGGCTGCGAAATCTGAGAGATCTCGAGGTTGATGCCGATGGTCGAATACCAGGGCCCGAATATTTCCCCATCCAGCGTCGTAATTGTGTTTTCTCCATGGCTTGTGGACGGCTGGTCGGACGACGAACGAAGCCTCTTAGGTACTCGGGCGGTATTCTTCCCATTGAACTTCCGCTTCAGCACTGGGGCATTCTCTTTCGCGAGCGCAGTTGAGTCCTTGCGGGGCTCGAAGACGGTATACCCCGAGGTCGATTACGTTGAGGTACAAACGACCTTTTCGTAGGGACACAGTGAAGGAATAAGTATCAACTCCCACATTCAGCCGTTTATTCACATTTTTTTGCAGAAAGTGCCGAATTGTTGGACCCGGTAGCCGGGCTGCATCAGGGAGTAGCTGCCGTGAGGACGATGGTAGACTTTCAGGGTGGGAGATATGATCGCATCGGATCCCTTCTGTACCCTGAGCTGCAGCGCCTGATCTTCGAACACCTCCATTGTGAGGTCATGACCACCAGGTAGTTTTATCATCACTGACATATACGCCCGGTGTTAATTGCAGTTCATTACCAACCGTAGAAGCCTTCGACAACAGCGAGCAGCTCGAAAACCAAGATCAACTTCATAGAGCAAGCGGTGGGGAATTCGACAACTTTAGTCGCGCGAGCGAGCAATCTTGCTCGCCCGTGTACTGTCCGCTCGCCTGCCCGAGCGATGGAGTTTCCTGGTTGTGTGTCGTGCAGCTTCCACTAGCGGCGCCTGTAGCGTTGCTCCGGCTACAAAGTGCCTCATATTCAAGGCTAGGTGACGCTGATCAGTCAATAGTACATGGCGAGTATTACATGAGCTATCACATGTACACGTAGTTGGTAAATACAATGCATGCACTACATGATAACTGTCAATCAAAAAGGGCAAAGGTAAATAGACGAATACGATATTAGTCTTCTCAGTAGGTCGAGCCACTTAACACAATCGATCAATCCACATCACATCATAATAAATACACATGAACATCATCATCATCCTATACGCTCTAATTTCACCATCTCTCCACCAATGAAGATCTCCACTCCCGAACCAGAAGGTGAGAAGATATTCACCAACTTCGGGCTCGCGGAGAGTTTGTAACCGGCCATTCTCGAGGCCCAGTCAAACACCTCCATGTCGCCTATGGTGTAGTCGTTCAATACGGACAATTCCTCTCCTTCGGCGACGATTCTCTCCATCCTCATCCAACCAGTAGACTTGCTCTCCTCGGACGCGAGACTCGTGAACTCAAATTTGGCTGAGAAATCTTGAGAGATCTCGAGGTTGATGCCGATGTTCGAATCCCAGTGTCCTGAATACTTCTCAACCAGTGATGGTAATTGTGTGTTCTCTCCATGGCTTGTGGACGGCTGGTCGGATGACGAACGAAGCCTCTTGGGTAACGCGGTATCTTTCCCATTGGACTTCCGCTTCAGCACTGCGGCCTTCTCCCTCGCGAGCGCTGAGGACTCCGCACGTGAGCGCTCCACCAATCGGAGACGGTATATCCCGACGTTGAGATACAAACGCCCTTCTTGAGGCAACACGCTGAAGTCTCTACTGGTCACGGACCGCCTCAACACTTTATTCACGTTCCTGCAGAAAAAGCCGAGTTTCAATAATTTGCCGTCGGGTGGTTTCAGGTGGTAGCTGCCGTCAGGACGAGGGTAGCCTTTCAGGATGGGAGAAGTGATCACGTCGGATTCCGTTTCTAATCTGAGCTGCAGCGCCTGATCTTCGAACACCTCCATTGTGATGTTATGATCACCGAGTAGTTTATCATCACTGACATACACCCCCGGTTTCAATTGCAGTTCATTACCGACCGTAGAAGCCTCGACAACAGCGAGCAGCTCGAAAACCAAGATCAACTTCATAGTTTAAGAGACGGGAAACCCGGCCACACCAGACGCGCGAGCGAGCAATCTTGCTCGCCCGTGGACAGCCCGCCCGCCTGCCCGAGCAATGGAGTTTCCTTGGCGGCATCGCCCGAATCGTCATGTGCACACGTCGTGCGGAGGACCTCTATCAAATCATGAGGTAACCATTCGTGGTAAGCCAGTCCAAACCCAAGTACACTCGTTGCTATTGGAAGTCGGAGTCTTCCACCGAATTGGAGTTATCAATCGATGAACCCTTTCCGGTCCAATTGCCGCTGTCCGGCACACAACGTGTGTCCCCAATGGAAGAACGTCTATCGCCAAGCTCAGCCTGATGGGCTGCGCCAATACTTAGTTCAATGCAGCAACCTTCAAAAGCATTCTTCCCCTTCTGTCATATCCGGCGTAGTGTCAGCTCAATGACCAAATCCCTGCCACCGAAATGCTTCTCCCCCATTTTTCGCTCTGTCTCTGTGAGCTCCAGGCCGTCAGATGAACCCTGTGAGTGATGAGAATGAAGACGAACTACCGTCGGTGACCACGAGGGTCGAATGCGAGTTGTGGTCGGCTGGCCAACAGCCCCGGTGTTCTCACCAGGCCCAAACAGAAGAAAGACAGACGGGAGTACACTCCCTAGCGAACCACTCCGGACATGCGAGCGAATGCAGGCCGCCGAAGAAGTTACTCCTAAAATCTATCAAGTACTGCAAGCGTGCCATTCTCGGACGTGGTTTATGAGGAAAAGGCGATCCCCTGTAGCTGAGCTTTCGGTGCAATGGTGGGTTGTGTCGTAGTGTCCCCATAGCCCTGCCCTCCCAACGAAGTCATCGATTGAAGCTCTCTTCATACATCGTGCTGCGAATGGTGTACAATCGCCATGTCTCCAAGCACAGAGGGTGCTTCCGGCTGTCACGCCAATAATAGTGGTCTTCAAAACTCTAGTCACCAGGTGCTGCGGTCCTCTTAGTACGAAGTCCTGAGCCGTCTACCTCCCTTCTAGCCCACTAGCTCTGATGCCGCTGCTGTTGTTCGCTCACTCTTACTGAATATAGATAGACGGGCCAGTGCAGGACAGCGACGTCGGGTTGTCGGTGAAAACTGGTGAAATCGTTCGTATTAGCCTCTGTCGGCCGCCCTTCGGATGATCTTATACCGAATCGTGGTGCAGCGCGGCAACTCACTGATGACGGGAGCGGGTCATGCCCCCTTGCTATGATGATATATCCACGTTTTTGCCAACGCCCCAATGAATGAAGATCCGTGGGCTAGTGTCGGGAAAAACTGTTGGCGTCCTCTGTACTAGCATGATAAGGCCTCTCTTTCAATGATCAGTCGACCGAGTTGTGGTGCACTGGCTCAGTGCCACTGATGGATTGACGTAGGTCGTATTTGGTCGTTATGAGAATCAAATCCGCGTTTTTGCAACGCCATGATGCTCAGACGTCGTACGCGGGAAGTGGCAGATTCTGGGAGACATTTTTTGTGTCGCGCCGCTGGCTCCGGAGGGACAACCCTGTTTGGAGTCCTGCGAGGATTCCGTGACCTTCACAACAGCGACTCTAGCCGAAGTGGAACATCTTCCGTTCTGCCTCATGGTGCGCCCCACTGTAATGTGAGATGATTACAGAAAGGAGTGGTACGGCGACTAGCCTTATTATTTGAGCGCTTGCTCAGACGTTCGTGACGCTTGGTAGGAAGCAGGCGTTCCTTCTGCGAGGTTATTATTTCCCTTATAATGTCTCCAGTAGTAGTCGTGACCGGTGCTAATAAAGGCATCGGTTATGAGATCTCCAAGAAGCTCATCGCTGATGGCGCCAAAGTCATCATGACAGCGAGAGACCAATCAAGACTGGACAAAGCTGCCAGTGAGTGGACTGCCGTTTTCTTCCAATATCAGTACTACTGCCGCTCAGGTGAACTGAAGCCCTTCGGTGCTGTTAAGTTGGACGTCACTAGCGATGACTCGGTGGAGCAAGCCAAGCAGGAGGTGAGCTGGGAGAGGTTCGTGTCACCGCGGCCCTACCGGGCTGAGGGTTCAGCCCTTCCCGTGGCCCCCGGTTTCCCTCGTTCACTTTTTCTCGTTTCTTGTGGCAGATAAAACGTCTCTCGCCCTCCATAGATGCCCTTGTGAACAACGCTGGGTTCGCCTACCATGGCAATGCTTTCGGCTATGACGAGGTATCTTTCCGACAACCGCGCGGGTGGTAGATTGACCGTACGATGATCAGGCTAAGCTTACCATGAGCATCAACTACTATGGAGCGAAGCGTGTCACCAAGGCCCTCTACCCCCTCCTCAGCGACCACGGCCGCATCGTCAATGTCTGCAGCTTCGTGGGCAGGCTCTCTAAGGTAGAAACCTCACAAAGCGCGCAAGAGACTGAGCGTCTCCCTCGCCAGGTCTCTGAGCCTCTGCAGAAGAGGTTCTCGGACCCCAATGCTACTGAGGAGTCGATCGACAATCTCGTGGAAGAGTTCCTGACCGGTGTGAAGGAGGGCGACTACAAGGAGCGTGGCTTCAGCGATAGTATGTACGGCATGTCCAAGCTGGCCCTTATCGCATGGACCAAAGTATTGGCTAGAGAGGCCATGGCTGACTCTCGAAAGATACTCGTCACGGGCTGCTGCCCCGGCTGGTGCCAGACCGATATGAGCAGGTGAGTATCTTTCTTTCCTATCAAATGCTAGCACAACCTCCGTTTAAGAAAGTGATTCTGAAACTCAAAATCGATTCTGGAATTTATTTTTACACGTGTAATGCAACAGTTCCAGAAGCGATTCTGGAATTGATTTTTACTTGTAAAATGCAACAGTTCCAGAATCGATTCTGAGTTTTAGAATTTGTTTATTGGACGACCCCACAACCTAGCCACCCAGATTGCCCTGTAACCAACTTGGTTATCCGAGTTTTGCTCCTAAGAATTTCGTCGAAAATTACTGAGAATTTCGTGATACTAAATTCACTACGTGTTTTTCGCGAGAAGGCCAGGGCTTCGAGGCCTTCATTGCCATTCTTCATTCGCGTTTTTCACTTCTCGGAAAACGCTACTTCACGTATTACGGATGAAGCTCATGTGAAGTCTTAGATAATTGTTGTATTTTTTCAGTCACAGCGGCCCCCGCAGCGCCGAGACGGGCGCCCAGGTGATGGCGTGGTTGGCCGCGGAGGTCGACTATGACCCGACCATGAGCGGCAAGCTGTATCGAGATGACCAGGAGTTCGACTGGCAGACCGGCAACCTCCTCTCCACTGGACAGATGTATTGAGCTGCTCACTACCCTTCAGGAATGACAAGATATTTTTTCTTACTTTTTCCGAGGCAACTCCATCGCTTGAGTTGTGTCTGAGTCAATGGTCGAATGATGCATCTTCCGGTATCAGAGATTTCGCGAGAACGGCGCCTGCTGCTTCTTTGTGTCATGGTGGTCTCATTCTTACGTGTGGCCTAATGTTCGGGAAAATGTATCAGAGCTATCGTCAATGTTAAACCAGGATGGGGCACGCCCCAAAGTGTTTCTATTATTTTCCTTGTAGATTCTCTCTTGCTACTTTTGATATGGCAAAAGATGTAACATGCAAATTTGAGGCCACTATGGCCTCGTTTTTTCACATTTCCTTCTTTTTTCATAGGACTGTGCCTTCAAACGACGTCACCCCTTCAGAGCGAAAGAAAATATTCTTCCAGATCGCCAATGTGATGACCCCGAGCGCTGGCATGGCGGCCTCACTTCTCCATGCTACAGTGGCATGTACGGGCGAGGAATTGATTCTCACTTCTTTCCTGCCATCATCTTTCCGTTTTCTAATACCCCGCAAGGACGTCATTAACAATACTATCTGTATGATGATAGTCGGCATCCCATCAGTAGTGGAATATCTCTCCGACTTAACACAATCGATCAATCTACATCACATCATAATAAATACACATGAACATCATCATCATCCTGCACGCTCTAATTTCACCCTCTCCCCGCCGATGGCGACCTCCACTCCCGACCCGGAAGACGGACAAATTCTCATCCTTGCAAGACTGGGAATGAAGCGAAAAGCTGTCGCTTTGGCGGCCCAGGTGAAGAGAACGGCGATGCTCTCAACGTTGTAGTTTTTCACTCGGAAACAGTCCCCGCGGTTGTCTCTTGTGAGCGTCATCTCTCCCGTGCTTCTGGCCCGCTCGTCACGGAATGGCTTCAACTGCAACTTGACGACCGGTAGAGATCCAACCACCTCGAGAAGGATACCAACGGTACAGCGTTTACTGTACTCGCCAGAATAATTCCCAACCGGAAGAATCGATTCTTCAATTACGCTCGAGATATGACCGGTAGGTGATTCCATCTCCTCGACAGTCCGTGGAACCTTGGGCGATGGCGGTTCGCCGCTTACCACAAATTTTCTTTTTTGTGGAGCTCTGATACTTTCGATCTTGGTTTTCAATCGGAGATCGTACTTGAACTGGTCCACCATGAGAGAGATCTCATCTTCACGCTTGCAGACCGCGAATGAGCACTTGAGAGCCCGATTAGAGAGGGCATTCCTTAATCTTTTGGAGAAGCCGCCGAGCGGTCCTCTGCGGCGTTCGAGTAGGCGAAGATCGTAGCAATTGCCGTCTCGGAAAACGGTTGTAAACTTGGGCGACGTGATGTAGTCGAATTTTGTGACCACCTCGATCTGTAGCGTCCGATCAGGGTGTATTCTCATTGTGAGGTCATGACCACCAGGTAGTTTATCATCACTGACATACACCCCCGGTGTTAAATGCAGTTCATTACCAACCGTAGAAGCCTCGACAACAGCGAGCAGGTCGAAGACCAAGATCAACTTCATAGTTTCAGACACGGGAAATGAAACGACAAAGTACAAACTTGAGCTGTGAATCTCGCTCGCCCGATGATTTCGCGCTCGCCTTCTCGAGCGCATGAATTTCCAGATTTGAGATCTTCTCGAAGGAAGACTTCTTTAATGTAAAATGCTCTCTCGGTGGTGAGAAGGGGGAGCGACCCTTCATGACAGGACTTGAAAAAATCAAGCCGCGAGGCCTTCGAGCATCAGATGAAGACTATAATGGAGCGAAATTAGCAACTGCATGGGGAGAGGACCGCTGTTCTGGACGAGGGTCTGCGTGCAAGGCTTTACGCAAGTTGCAGGAAGACTGAAGTCCCACTCTACCGCTGAAGTGTATTCGCTATAAGTTTGATCGATCGAAGATATATGTATTATAGTGATCTGATGTTATCTGATTCATTTCAGTTTCAAGTTTTCAAGTTCAAGTTTCGGTTCGGTTTGAGGATCGATTTCTATCGACCTTTGGCTGTACTGTCTTATTCATCTCCATCTTCTGTTATTGGTATCGATCGACAGTAACCAAACACTCTACTAACCGGCTAGTGCCACATATCGTATTACTAAGTTAGCTGGTATACAAAGGAGCTGGAGTCGAGTTGGCTTATCTAGTTATAGCAGAGAGATATCGATTTTGGTACAATCATCCGAGAAGACTGACTATCCACGCCATGGATGCCAATGTTTCGCTGTTGGTGGGAAGCACTGAGGCTCCGACCATCGCCCAAGCGACGGTGAAAGAAGGGTCGAAGAAAGATTGTCGAGAAGGAGGGTCCTCGTCGGAGGACAGCTGCAGCTCGGCAGAATGTCATGCTCTGAGTGTTGAGAACGGCGTCTTTGATGAGAGCCTTTGGGCTGGTACCCCAGTAGGGGAGAGACTATCGAGTCAACAACATCAAGGACGGGTTGCTTTACGCTCTGGAGAGCAGTGTCAAGAATCCTCGTCGGAGGACAGCTGCAGTTCGGCAGAATTTCATGCTCTGAGTATTGAGAACGGCGTCGTTGATGAGAGCCTTTGGGCTGGTACCCCAGCAGGGGAGAGACTATCGAGTCAACAACATCAAGGACGGGTTGCTTTACGCTCGAGAGAGCAATGTCGGGACTGCGAGAATATCGATAAGGTTAAGAGCTTCGAGAGCACCATTGACATCGACAAGATTAAGAGCTTCGAGAGCACCATTGACATCGACAAGATTAAGAGCTTCGAGAGCACCATTGATATCGACAAGGTTAAGAGCTTCGAGAGCACCATTGACATCGACAAGGCTAAGAGCTTCGAGAGCACCATTGACATCAAGGCTAAGAGCTTTGAGAGCACCATTGAGATCGACCAGGTTAAGAGCTTCAAGAGCGCCTTCCAAGAGGACGGACCTGCTAGTAATATCGAGGTTGAGAATATCGAAACCAGAGCAGGAATCGAATCCGTCAAGAATCGGAAGGCCGGTGAGGAACTCCACTCGAGGCTGCCCGTTCAATATACGGCGAACGGACTCCCGACGGTGGCGGTTCGACTGCAAGATCAGGTTACCAGTGTCGCGCTCCTAGACACGGGCGCTACTGATGTCTTTGTCTCGGCTTACATCGTGAACTCGTCACGGTGGGAAGTGGTATTGCCTACATGGGTGTTAGAAAGTTGTGCCTGGGTGAAGCCAGGGGCGTCCGATAGCGGTGACTACCTACTGTTCAGTGGCGATGAGACAACCCCTCACGGGGGAGGGCCGGAGACGAGCGACGCAGCCGTCCACAGCGCGGAGCGAAGTGAGCTACCGAAGACGAGAAGGGTTCGGCCAGGAGTTGTTAAGATTCCGTGGATTGACGACCGTCGGCCTAAGCAGAATTATGATGCCCTCAGAGCCCGAGATCTGAAGATTGATCGTAAGGATTTACGCCGCTGGAGGGATACTGTGAAGGCTATGTCGACCTCTGGCCCGGGTGTATTGACCCGGGGAAAGAAGCGAGTATTGGAGCAGATGGAAGAGGTTAGTAAAGCTCCTCGTAAGAAGCTTTAGGGGGAGTGTTCTGGACGAGGGTCTGCGTGCAAGGCTTTACGCAAGTTGCAGGAAGACTGAAGTCCCACTCTACCGCTGAAGTGTATTCGCTATAAGTTTGATCGATCGAAGATATATGTATTATAGTGATCTGATGTTATCTGATTCATTTCAGTTTCAAGTTTTCAAGTTCAAGTTTCGGTTCGGTTTGAGGATCGATTTCTATCGACCTTTGGCTGTACTGTCTTATTCATCTCCATCTTCTGTTATTGGTATCGATCGACAGTAACCAAACACTCTACTAACCGGCTAGTGCCACATATCGTATTACTAAGTTAGCTGGTATACAAAGGAGCTGGAGTCGAGTTGGCTTATCTAGTTATAGCAGAGAGATATCGATTTTGGTACACCGCAGTCGCTGGTGACCGGAAGAGTTTTGAAAATTACTATTGTGGAGAACTGGTGTGACGTCGGCGGTCTTTGAGCTGAGAGACATGGCGATTGTACCATGTCCAGCACGATGAATAGGGGAAGCTTCAATAGTTGATAAATATTTATTTTTATTTTTCCCGACCTAAGTTGTGTGCTGTGTCTACTTAGGCTAGATACAAGCGCAGGTTGCAATGCTAGTTATGACAGTAGAAGGGATTTTACCTTTTTTTCATCAGAAATTTCCTCTTTCCTCTTCTAACCATGGTGAAGGTATCTCCGTACTGCGTCGGCTGGTCAGTGATCTCTAACGTCACCTTCGGCCTGACCAACTTCTTGATTTCTTACACAAACGTCGACGGCATCGACCCCTGGGCGGTTATTGGATGGATTTGGTTCACCTCGGGGCTAATAGGCGTGTTGACAGGAGTTTACTTCTGGTAGCCAGGGATGGGTACTTCTAGTTGACCTGTTTTGTATCTTTCGCGCTTCAACCTAAGATACTTCCAGTGACTACGGCTTAGGATGGGAATCTTCGTTTCGAGGAAGTCTGACATATTCTGTATCTTTCGTGGTTCAACCTTGGATATGCTCACTCAGGTTCAAAATTGGCCGCGTTTTCTTCACCGCTGAATATCTCGACTATTCGCTGCGGAAGATACCAACGAGCTCGCACCAAGATCCCGAGGTCGGCGAGTCAGGATACGTTTATCTTTCTGATGGAGAAAAGATTCCTCAACCTCACCTGGAAGATATCTCTCTTCGAGCAAAGATACTTACGTTAGTTGGAGGTAGACCTTTCTGTGTAGGGCGAGCTTGAAAGATATTTATACTTGTTGTTCAGGTGTTTGTGTGGGCCTGTCGCAGTTGATGATGAAGTGGGCGTTCGCGACCGATCCTGCGGCCTCAGGGCCTCTCACCGCCGTCATATCTTCGGATATTCTGGTAATTAACGGGAAGAGTATCTTTGCTTGCTTGAGACTCGTAGCTAGAGGTGTCAGAAAGTTGACTGTATTGGTGCGTCAGGTAATCGGCGTCTACTGTCATTTTGTGTATAACGAGAAGTTAACTTGGACGCAAGCGGTGGCTATTCTCGTTGTGTTGACAGGTGAGCAGATGGGACTCGTCTTGAGCTTCTCTGTATCTTGCATGCTTCAACCAAAGATACTGGGCATTTCATCCACTCGTTGTTGGCATATTGCGCATACATGTCGAGTTCATTCGTATCCTGCATGCATCGACCTAAGATACGTCATTCCATCAGGCCTTATCATTATGGGAGCCTCGTTCGATAGTGGAGTTGGTGGTGGCAAGCCCCTCGGATTTGTCTATGCCATATTGGGCATGCTTAGTTTTGCCGCGAGCATCGTTTGCATCAGAAGCTCGTGTATAGACGGCATAGATGCTTGGTAAGATATCCAGCGGAGCGAAGTAATTTTTGTTATGCATTTTTTCAGGTCTGGCTTTATTGGACGGATGGGTGTTATGTTTTTCATGGGCTTGATTGCGTTGGGAGACTCTGGACTCAATGGCGGGTTTATTGTCCACGACTCCTCCTTGTGGAAAGATATGTAATGGGCGAGACGTTGACTTAGTTCGTATCTTGCACGCGTGGAGCTTGGATACGTGTGTGGTTTTCTCACTACTAGAACGAGGAGAGAGTAGTGGTTTCGTCGTGAGTATCTTCGTCATTGTTTTGCTCTCGTGCTTCGAGCTCGGATGTCATAGTAGCTTTCGCATAAAATGAGATTATCGCCACTCGTGCTGACCTATTCTGTATCTTTCATGGTTCAACCTCAGGTACGTATGGCCAATAGTGTCTGGTGCATCACAAGCAGTCGGAGTCCTCGCCCTTAATCGTGCGTTAATTTATCCGTCCACGGCGGTTGTGAATGTCATTGCGGCGTCAAACTCAATCGTCGTGCTGATATTAAATTGGTTGTTACTCGGATTAGTTCCGAGCTACCCGAAAATAATTGGTAATTCACGTTCATCATACCATCTTTCCGCCAACTCCTAATCGTCAGGTATGTTCTGTGTGATCGTCGGAGTATCTTTGATGACCATGTGGAAGCCGAAAGAGGTTAGCCCCCCACAACCTTATGAAACCGTAAGATATTTTTTGGTTTAGGAATCTTTGGAGCCGGTGGTCGACGAGAAGGTTGCCGCTGATACGAAGATGCCGGACCCACTGAAAGTCAGCTTTTGTGGTTCGGCGACGAGTAGTGGCGGAGGGAAGAGTAATTCGCCATGTGCAAGAGGTGCATAAAAGGAGGTACTAGGGATGGAACCTGGGTCGTCGGGATGCTAACCGTGTGCTCTACCAGTGAGGTATTTCTTGCAGGTTCGTCGAGTTACCGTCTAGGTGATCATTATATTAGTAGCTATGGAGGAGACCACGTGCTGCCGTGGTTCCGGTTGTTGTTGTTATTATTTTTACTGTCGCCATTCTGAATACTTGATGCAGTATAAATTCAACGTTTTAATAAAGATATTGCTGCAGCCTCTCTGGTAATGTTCAATCGATCAGTCGGCGTCCTAGTTGTTATTAGAGACGTTTCGGATGTGGATGGTATGGCTGGTGTTATTAATTGACGGGTGCGGGGATTGATCCTGGGTTGTTTGCCTGGGAAACGTCTTGCGTGTGGCGGATGCGAAGTGGTCTCTGGTAACTCTGTATTGTGTAAGGTTGTTTTTTTCGCGCGGACGGTCGATGATAATAACAAAAACCTTCAGCGGTGTTCGATGAGCCTCTCCTTTTCTTTTACTCAATATTCCACGTGCTTGTCTGGCATACTTCCTTCGTCCCATCATAGTGATGGTATACTCGTGGCATGTTGCCTCTTTAGTTATTCTTCTGCCCGTTCAAAGAAAGTTGGTATGAGCGCGTGTTCGGTATCCCTTATTTTGTTAAGCCTGCTAAACCAATTCATTCCGTCTGGCCTGGTCATACCCTGTTCCACTTCAACCGATCATGCTGATTCTACTCTCCTGCATGGCGATCTTGGGACTGACCCCCCCGCTGGCGGTGGCAGGGGGAATACTAACTACTCAGGGCAGGTCGTCGGACAAGGTTGAGTCGAAAGTGAGTTAAAATTCCGATCCGAGAATAGTACTGCCGGGCCGAGCTCATGGCCGCTGTCGTCTCGCTCAGGCTGCTACTACGGCTCCCCCAGCGGCATCCCTTCGGGGGACGGCGGATGGTTATTATACAGCTAATGTATATTCTAACCGGAGCAAGGATACGATTCATGTAAAATTACTCTGTGCTTCTAAAAATTTCCCATGAAAAATGGTAAAATGTCAGTCTGTACTGCATCACGATCTACATGAGAATTGGTATTATTAACGAACAACGATTGAATTTTTATTATTTCCCCTTTGGCCGGAGGCGACACCCTTTCGGGCTGACGAATAGGAGAAAGTAAAAGAGTGCAAATGCGAATCACTCAGAATCACAGTCTGAGGCCCGGGCTCTATCTGTATACTAATTTGTCTTAGTAAAGAAATGCAGACAACCTTCGCAACGAAAAAGCTCGGCGCTTAGTCTCGGGTTCGAATCCTAGACCGGGCTTTTTTCCGCATTTTTCTTGTTATTTCTGGCAGCACACGTTGATCATGGGACGGCGGGGAGGAGCCTTGGAGGCGATTTCGGTTGCGGTTTTGACAGACCATGGGTGAGACAGCCGCTGCCATCTGAGCTATCCCTGTTCCTGCTGTGACTAGGGACACGGGCTTCCAGTATCATGGCGACGTTCTCGTCAATGAGGAGCTCCATAGACGCTTCAAGAGCGATGATAGTTTATTATCGATCCCTGACCGGGAGACGGGAGGCGAAGTCCCTTCTCTTAAGGGGCATCTTTTGGCGCGCCTGGCCGATGCGGAAGGACTACGGAACTTTGAAGTATGGTGGATTTTCAAAGATGATCCGTGTGCCGAGACCTTCAGGATTGGAGTTTGGACTGGTGGTTTAGCCGTCACGGGCATAATAGGGTAGGTTGTTATGCTGCTGCTGCTGTTGGCGGTGGTTTGAGCGTCGCATCTTTCTTCTCCTTCATATAGGTTGGTTGGCCCACACGGATCGATTTGGAGATGACTGGGCTAGCTGAGGGCTTCAAGATCTCTAGGTTATTAACTAGCCTTCGAAATTACGTCCCGTAAGAATACCCGTCGCTGTCGCGTGTGCTAGTGCGTCGTCGTTCAGGAAGAAGCAATTGAAATTTGACATTGGTCGTTTGAGGGAGTTGGAGGAGAGGGCGAGGCGCTTCCTGCCGGACCCGGCCCGAAACTGGACTGACGACTACCTTCTCGATATTTGCGACAAACAGCTGCGCAGCTATCTATCCTATGTCCAAGAGAAGGAGAGACTCCCCTACCCTGACCCCTTCGCTAAGGGTTACGCTGCCATGTTCACAACTATCTTCATGTGGCTGGTCGGTGGTGAAGGGGGGACTCGAACCCCGGACAGTCTGCCAAGGAATGGGGAGCCACGTTCTCGTTTGAGTTATGGAGAGAGTTACATTGACTATTGGAGTAAGGCCAACCGCGAGTGAGAGCCATCCAAAGGTCACTCGTCGAGAATGTATCCGATAATCTCTTTTTTATCAATTTGTCATGTGCTGTGCTGTCCTGCCTTGTTCGTGTTTTGCCAGACTGTGGTTTTTGCGTTTTTACCAGGGGAGTTTCTGTGGTAGCGCAGTTTCCTAGAAGCTAACATGTCCCCACCGACGGGGAGCCTCAGAACGACGGCCGCTTTTTGTGGGTAGGAGCTTCAGTGGTAGTAAATCCAGCGGTGGTTCCGAGTGGAAAGTGAAAGATGAATATCTCGTGATTTATGGTTATTATGATTTCGTAATTGGTAATCTATCAAAGAATTTCTTCTACATAATGTGACCCATACTTTCGGTCGAAATCTTCAGAAATTTTGAAAAATAAATCATAAATTTTTTTCCTTTCAGATGAGAAAAACTCGCTCCGAGAAAATTCTGGGCCCCATAAAAGTCTTTTTCCATGGTCGGCAGTATCTGACCGATTCTGACCGTACTGGTTCTTTACGTCTTTTACAGTCTCCCCGGGGGACTCCGATCGAGCGACGTGGTTGTTGGTATCAGGATTTGTAAGACACCCTTCCGGGTTAGACCCTTCCCTTTGCGGGTGCCAAATAAAGATATTTGAGGATGGTTTTTGCGCGGTTTGAAACGGGCTGTGGATGGTGCGGGCGCTTCGGTCGTGTGAGGGAAGGAGACGAGTTGGTGATACCTGTGAAGGAAGCTTCGGAGACACCATCATCAGGCATTTGGAAATAGATTTTGTTTGTTCGTGGTTATCCGGGATGTTTCTTATCGGGTTCATCCTTCGGCCGTTCTGTTATGTCTCCGTCTGTGGTAGTATTGCTAGGATGTTTTGCATCTTACATGGGTGAACCTAAGATACCTTGGTTCAGTTCACGGTTCTCACATGCTGAAAATGACACATCCACCCCTGTCGGGTCGCCGTCAATGCACGCGGCATCTTTCCCGGCCGGTCCTCCTTTTCCTTACTCGCTCACGGAAGGGTTCTAGCCGCCGAAAAAATACTCCAAACCTCGCAGCTCATCTTCTTCATACCGGTGGTGTCACCAGAAAGTCCGCCCGGAGGGAGTTTCTGAGAACTTTTGGGGAAGCGAAAAACGGCTTTGGATCGGACGAAAACTCAGCGGTTGGACGAGCGCTGTCTTGCGTGGTGCCGAGGTTGACTGAGAAGGAGTTGGTTGAAGCGATAAGGGTTGTGGGGGCCCGAAAATTACCGAATAAAAATTTGCGGGAGATCCTGGGGAGGCTTCTTAACAGGCTCGGAAGTGATGCTGAGCTTTTGGCAGCGACTTGCCGGGCGGTGGAATCTTGTGATCATGTTAAAGACCAGCGTCAAGCTCAGATATGCATGGAGGCCTTGGCGGTGCGTCTGGAGGAGTTGAATTTGCCGGCGATTTCGGCGTTTTGCACTTTGGGAAAATTTCAACCGAAAATGCTGCTGGCGAATGAGGGCGTTGAAACGACGCCAGAGATGATGACGAGGATGTGTGAAATTGCGCGAAAAAATCCGGAAGCGGATTTCGGAATTTTTCGCGACATTATGGTTGCAGCTGGCAGACTGGGGGTTCAGCCGAGCGAGGAGATGCAGCATTTTTTGGCGGTGAAAATTTCAGATGGAATTTCCGAAATTCGAGCGGTTCGGGAATTACTGCAAATCGCTGATGCGGCTCAGCGGCAAAGTTGTGTTGATTACTGCGTGATGCACGATGTGGCGAGGGAGGCGGTGAAACTGATAGAAAAAATGGAAGTTGGGCAACTGAGTCATCTGATGGGAATCTTTGCAAGACAGGAGGTCTATGATGGAGAGTTCCTGGAGAGGGCCCGGGAGAGGCTGTTGTGTCTTCTTGCGATTCGCGAAAAAGTTGGTATGAGCGGACCGCAGATGCTGAATCTGATGACGGTGGTGTCGCGGCTGAACACTTCGCTTGACCCCGAGCAGGAGGTTTTGAATCTTTTGTGCATGCGTGCAAAGGAGCTCATACCAACTTTTTCTGAAATTAATATTACTCAACTCCTCCTGGCGGTACAGAAGCGACGACCGGTAGTGGGCGAGGCTGTCCATGAACTGATGGACTCGGTGATGAGTCGGGATATCTCGGCCTGGTCGCCCTGCAGCGCGGCGACGACTTTTTGCGCCCTGTCAAAGTTATCTCATTTTTCGGAAGAACTTGCGGTCACGTGCCTGACGGTTGTAAACAAGAAGGGAGTGTCGAAGTTGGGAGGAGCGCAGAGTCAGCAGTTGTTGGCGGTATTGAGTCATCACGCGGAGGAGATACCGAAAGGGTTGATGAAGACGGTACGTTGGGAGTATCTTAGGTTGAAGCTTGCGTGAAATGGTTGGCAATATCGATCACGAGATCGATTTGCCTTGTGAGCCGCACCCCTGGAGATGCATCGATCAGTTGGTTTTCGAGGAGAAGAATCGTGTCGTTTGAATTGATGCCGTCTCGCCTTGTTCATATCAATATCTGTGAGGAATACGAATGCGTATCTTAGGTTGAAGCTGGCATGTTATGGGTTGAATAGATGCTCTTTTTTTCCTCAGACTTTGAAGGCCCTGGTCGACAATTTTTGCCGTCCCGCCCTCACCAGCGCGCTGAACCAAGTCCAAACGGTCGCGGTCTTGACGGCTTTCGCCAAGCTCGGTGTTCGACAAGAATTCGCCATCGTGTCTTTGATAAGATCTTTGACCACCGAGGTCGATCACAAAAAAGGCGGAGCGAAGCTGGGGAAGAATCTCAGCAGTTTGGGGACCACTTTACCACCGAGACCCTTCGATTTGGCGAAGACGGTGGAAAACTTGACGCTCGAAAATCAGCTAGATCCGGCCCACTGGACGAGTATCCTTGCGGCTGTGGAGGGCCTGTCGGCGTGGAGCCCATCGACGGCGCATCTTTGCTTGATTCTGAGATCACTGATGCTGCATCACGGTCTGCAGGGGTTGAGGGCGATCCATATCGAGCAGGCGATGAAGCCTTTCTGCCATAAGGAATGGAGGGATTTGGCGAGCAACGATGTCGTGAGTGAAATAGATGAGGAGGTTGAGGGCGCCTTGCAGTCGCTGTCGGACGTCAATGGGCAGAGGTTCGATCCCGGCGGCCCGGACTGTTGGCTTGCTGAATTCGGCCACTCTTGTCTGTCTGCCCTACTTCGACACGAAGTCTATCTGATCAGTACTTGGAGCGTCCTGACTGCCGTGAGAAGCGTCCTGGCGGAGTTTGGAGAAGCTTGCTCGATCGAGTGGACACCGGGCGAAGCGGCGTTTTTGCATCGGCTAGCGGTGGTTGAGAGCGAGGAAGCTGCGGCGGATAATCGAGCGAGGTTGATGGTAAAAGATGGTATTTGAGTTTGACGAGTACATGTTGTTTCGGATGTGTTTCTAGAGTATCTTGGGTTGATGCGTTGGTTCGATGAGGGGGAGAGTTGAGGAATTTCAAGATTGCAAGATTTTGGCTGTTCTTGGTGTGAGATGTCAGTGGGGCGTCTTGTGGATTGATGTAATCGGAACGGTATCTTTCAACCTCATTTATGTTGTCCTCGAATGTCGAAAGATTCCCTCATTGCTGCCGAGTTCGTCGCAGATATCTTTTCAAGCGCGACTTTGATGGTGAGGTTGAGAGTGTTGTGAGGATACAGAAAATTACGGAAAGATCGTCCGAGGTTCGGAATCATTCTCGAATGCCGCCAGTGGATGTCTCGCTTTCCTCTGAAAAATTTGGAAGCCTCTTCCGGTACGAAAATTTCCGGCGATAATTTTAAGACGTTAACTTACTCGGGATTCGGTAATTTCTAGAATTGCGCGTTCGCAAGCAGGTCGTGCTGGGCGTTCCCGCTGTCGAGCTGTTGGCAATTTTCAGGCGCGTGACGAATTTGAGGATTCAATAATCAGAGCGTAGAGTTTATCGAGTCACTCCATCTTCAGTGTGCCGGATGACGAAGGCCTCGTCTCACCGGCCTCGTCAGTCGCGTCGGCATCATCTAACGCTTCCTGCTCTCCAGTGAGGTTCAAGGGTGGGTGTGTCTTTCTTGGCTGGTGCCGAAATCTCACGCGTGGGCCGGTATTTGTTATCAGCCTTCTTAGCTTAGTTGGTAGAGCACCCGCTTAGTAAGCGGGAGGTCGCCGGTTCAACTCCGGCAGAAGGCTTTTAGCTCTCGCTCTTGGAATTTCATAACAAGACCTTTTATAAGGGATATTCTCATCGATCGAGAATGGAGGAAGTTCGATACGGGAATAGAGAAGGATATTTCCGAGTGGTTAAAACTTTCTTCTCAGGTGTTCTCCCAAGTTGCGGAGGATCTAGTCGCAGCGGTGTGCCAAGATTCGAAGTAAGCTTCCCGGCAAGGTGGATGTTGACAAATATTTACCTCACTCAGGGAACTGATCGATTGTGTGGAGGCCCTTGAAAGCTTTCCCGGTGAGTGGTCCCAGTTCACAACTACTGGAGTTACTGATTCTCCCGCTCAGGTTGCCAGACAGAGACTGACTCTATTCACTCGGAGTCTTCAGTGAGTTCGCGCGTTTTTTGTCGGCGGGAGTTTTTTTCGCAGGTCTCTGAAGAGATGAATCTTGAGGATGTTGTTGACCGTTCAGTCGAGGCTTGTTTTACTGCGGAGTAAGCTCGGAAACTTTCGGGCAGGCGGTATATAGATCGCGAGTTCGATCCCGGCGAGCGACATTTTATTCGTGTTCTCAGGCGCGAGTCTATACCAAGTGACGGGGAGGAGAGTGTTCTATCGAATAGTGAAGGTGAGTCGATCGAACGACCGTTTTGTAGATGCCAGTTTTGATGTCAGATTACGATTGGCTTCATGAAGACCTGGCGGAAAAATTGGTGAGAAGATACTCCTTGTTGGGATTGAACCTGCGACTCCCGTGGTGGATATGGTACGTGCTCCATGCTCAGCTAAGAGGAGTTCTCGAGCTTGCTATGGAGGAGTCGTGCTCTGGGTGCGAGCCCACGATAGAAGATGGACTGTCAGAAGTCGGATCGAGCGGAGCAAACAGCAGTAGCCTGTGCTCGCCGAAGATTTCCGAATCGTCTCGTTCAGGCCATCACACCGTTGCTGAAGTTACCACCCCCGTGTACACACCTCGTCTTGATGTGGGGGCATTTGTGGTGTTTTAACTCGGGTTAAAACGTTCTGGTCAGATCGCTACGAAGCAAGCATCGATGTATGCCATGTTTGGTCTACCGACGGAGGTGGTCAAAAGTGAAGAAAACGTCGCTTCTTTCGGGTTGGTAAAGGTTGACGAATATGCGAAACATGAATCGTTTCGCTCCGCTAAGGCTTCAGAGTCCCAAGAGGAGGTTCAGAGATAACCAGTTGCTCAGTCTTCTCACGCCGATTGCCGCATCGACAGGAGTTGCTCACGTCCGTCAAGGGCGGCATACTGAGAAAGGTATCGGAATCTTTGGAGAGTGTGATAGCCTCTCTTCAACCTAAGATACGTTGGATGGAAGTCGCAGCAGCGCTCTGCGGTGTCTACGACGGGAGGTCCATCGGCTAGAGGAGAAGATTTTGGGTCTGCGGCAAAGGTGGGACGACTGCGGGACGGAGTGTGTGCTATTAGTTTCGACTGTACAGGAATAATTGTTGTAAAATCGTTGCCATTGGGAATCGAACTCGCGACCTGCTTCTGAGGATTTCTCGCGCATGCTTCCACTCGTCCACTCATTAAACGACTAACCCATCATGAATCGGAAGAATCTGTTTCATTACGAAAGAGTGGAAATCGATCGCTCGGGCGAGCGCGTCCGCTTTGTCCTCATTCATGCTTGCATCGCATATCCTAGGTTGAAGGAAGGAGAAATCAATGTTGCCGACGAGGGGGAAATAACGGAGGCAGAAGATCTTTCGACCGAAGGAGGAGAGTACGAGAGTTCAACTCGATTCTTCATAGCCGTGACAATCTCGCTCGCCCGAGTGATCGATTTTAGGGAGGCTGAGGCGAAGCGCCAGCTTGTTAAGGAGAAGTTGTGGCTAAGGAATGCCCGGGAGATTTTGCAGAGGTGAGAAAAATGCGTTGTGAAAATTGGGAGATTTTCACCGGCATGGCCGAGCTTGTATCAGGAGTTAAGATTCCTCAGTGGTATCTTATGTATCTGTTTTATTCAGGCATGAAAAGATATGCGAAGATCTGCATGCTACTCAGCGGCTGCATCGTGAGGAAACAGCGGCATTCATCGCTGTTATCGCTATAGGTGAGTAGTCGGGTCGGGAACCTACAGTGTTAACCTAACACTCAAATAACTCCGATAAGCATAAGTGTAGAAAAGAGAAACTGAATGAATAGGACAGCGGGACGAAGCTTTGTGTGGTGAGCTATTGCAGGTCGTAATCCTAGAGAAGCATGAGCAACAAGGATTTCGAGCGGCGTAAAATTCCATTTCCTGGGGCCGTATGCGGATACTGATTCGAGAATCACAGGCACTGATTCATCTCACTATCTGATTTCCGATTTTGATTCAACTCACACCATGATTCGCAAGTGTTGATTCAGATTCCGTATCCATGAGTAAGATTCATGATTCGTGAGTATGATTACTGATTCCGGATTCAGATTCAGGATTCGTGAGTATGATTCCTGATTCCTGATTTTTCTCAAGCGTTGATTCTGATTCTTGATTCAGAATCATGATTCCTGATTCAGAATCATACTCAGCCGCTGATTCTGATTCTGAATCAATGAGTCAGAGTATTTACTCAACCCAGTGAGTAAGAATCATGATCCTAGATTTTCTCAACGTGATTGTGATTTAAAACTCATACTCGTGAGTATTTTACTCAACTCGAGAACGCCGCAGATTCAGAATCACATTTTTACTCAGCGTGTGATTCCGAATCATACTCACGTCTTGAGTATCCCCATTTTTGCACGTTAATTTCGCTTGATTCGTACTCGGGGTCCGGACCCCCGGCACCGAAGGCTGATTCAGATTCTCCACGCTGAGTATTCATGCAATTTTCCCGCACTGGCTTGGCATCGGTAATGGTCGCTCTAAGAATAGAACTCGGGTGGAGTGAATGACGGTCCAAGTTGTTATCCGCTACACCAAATTCCCCGAGGCATTAAGAGTCGTGATTCGCGGAAGAAGGCCCCAAGGGCTTTCCGCCATCCGACATTTCTGGGCAATGAACAGCGAAATTGTCTAAGTCGCTGGATCGCTCGTTTCGGCGAGCGCTAACCCACTTCCCATATTCCGCCTCAAGTGGGTGATTCAATTTAGTGATCGAGCGATACCGCGAATTGACCATCTGATTTTGAATCAGAGGTTCTGAGTAAAAATCAAGCAAAAAATCGGCTTCTGATTTTTGAATCACGGTCGAGATTCAACTCAAGCTCGAAAGATTCTGATTCCGTACTCTGGAGTAAAAAATCACTGAATCACGGCGTATAACTCACTGTGTGATTTTTTTCTCTGAGCAAAAAATCTGACTCACCCCTCGAATCAGTATCCGCATACGGCCCCTGGTCAGAGCGAGAGAGGTTGAAGAGCCTGCTGGAGCGGTCGGCGGGTTTGAAAACGATGATTGAATTCCAGCGAGAAGAACACGCCAAATTCATGGCGTTCGTTGATCAACCTAAGATACGCCGCGCGAGTGAGGCTGCGCAATTTCCGTCGCTTCGATTTGATTCCCGTCAGAATCTTCACGGCGTCGACCGGGAGGGAGGATCTCGAGTAGAACGCGAAAGGCGTACTTGAGGGCTGCTTCGCCGTGTAGGAGAAGATCTTGCAGTCTTGGGTGCACTTGCGTTTCCTCAACGCAGATGGTTCTTCACATAGCAAGATCTCGGCCGTCCTGAGTCGGAAATTGAGCGGTCGAAAGAAAGCGAAACTTAAAGCGGAGACGGAGTCACACGTCGAGAGGATGACGCGATTTCCACGGCACCTGTAAGGAATCTTTCGACTCCGTGATGAGCAAGCTTCAACCTGCTATGAACAGGTACGCGGCGATACCGGACTTTCCGAGAAAGCATGGCCTGGTGTGAAGTACCGCTTTTGCGGTTTTTTTTGGTGTGGTTGCTCCTCGATATGACGTGTTAGCGTTATAACGAAGAAATCATATTTTTTCTTTTTTGTCATGTTCAACCTAAGATTCCTATTTGTGTTTACCCGGCTCCCTTCCTCCCCGGCGTTGGGGCGTGGGCCAGAGGACCGCGCAAGGAGCGCCAGGTCCTCGGCCAATGTGACGGGGCCGCCCCCCCCCCAACAGGGGAGCCAGCCGCACCACATCGCCAGGGTGGGCGGGAGGTTCTTTCAAAGGTCGAATCAAACTAAACTCGATGCAAACGCATCCTACTCGCACCGAACTCTTCTCAGCCGAACCACCCACTAGCCCGAACACAAAGCCGCTGTCCCTTGTGCGCCGAGCGTCATCGCCGAGTAAACTGGCCCAACGAGTTGACCTCGAATTTTCGAGGGTCGTCATCGAAGTATACTCCGTGAATCTTCTGTAGAACCGCAGTCCCCTCCATCGAGTTAGACTCATTCGGATGCGTGATGGGGTCACATACTGGTTCACAGTGTGAGAAGGGATGAACTTCTGAAACTTCAGTTTTCTCAATGTGGCTGACGGACAGAATAAATGCTCGTGAAATTTTCTCTTCAGAACTTCCAACAGAAAGAGGAGATAAGACAAGTTTGAAAAATTAGACGGAAATACAGCGCCGAGTGAGAACGGTTGCGGATTTGGGACGATCTCAGCAGTCCGGATTTCTGCTCAAGTTTGAATCCTCCTCTGGACACCGGAGAAGAGTTTCTCTAGGAGTCTGGCGGTACCCGAGAGTCTCGGGGCGAGACGTGACAATGAAGCCTTCATTCTTTGTGATATTTGCGCTGTCCCTTGTGTGCCGGTTGGCCAAGGGTATGTTAGCGCGCTGAGGTGCGTCATGTCCTCGAACGGATAAATATAATGATCTCCGATGACTAGCTCTTCGTCCCTTTATAACGGCAAACAAGGTGACGTAGACAAAATACGGATTAACGTATTAGACTGCTAGACTTCAGTGTTGTGCCATTCACCTATTCGCATGCAATTGAGATGATTACAGATTGAGAATGAACGGACCAAGTTCCACCTGGTTATTGGATTACCCCAGGTGCTTCGCGCTAAGTGTTCAACCTCAAGCGAGGCGAGCGCGATCCTTCAAGGCGCACGAATGAGCAGCTCCCGAGATATACCGCTCGAAAAAAGAATTCCTTCATTCGCCTGGCTAACGAAAGTCGATTCAGGTATTGATTTTTTCACGTAAAATTCGGCTTCAGATTTGGGTGTTAGTTTCAGAATTGGTTTGTTGAACACCCTGTATGAAGTGGGTATCAGCAATCGCGCTGTTTGCTCTTGCCGGGGCCTCCTCTATGGACAGTCTGCACGTGTCACCGGGAGTGTATGTCAATGGAGACAATCTGCCTGGTGGGCATAACATTACCATGGAGGTGCATCAGAACGAAACGCTACAGTTGAAGATTCTCATGGAGGGGAGCGTGATCACTACTTCTCCGATTTTGGAAGCTTATCCTTCCATTGGCGCTTGCCACACTCTGTGCCCCCCGCTCGGATTCAACAGGGGGTTCGAAGCGTTTTGTCGGAAATTTAATGAACAGTTCGGAACGCGCATAAACAGCTATTCACTCAAGTTGTGCCGAAGAGAGGGTATCTTGTCCCTCAAGTACGATGTAGAACAGGTCAGATTCAATCACGTTGCTGGTCCGGACAGCAGAGACGATCACACCTATGTCAATAGTAGATCGGAGAGAAAGGATGTTCCGTCGGTCGAGAAGAGACGTGAAGACGAGCAAATTTCCATTAAGAGAAAATCCGAGGGAAAAGAAGCTTCGTCAATGAATAAGAGGCGCCAAGAGGCCAAGAAGGAGCTCTTTTCCGTTGAGGGCGCATATTGGGGACAATGGGGCTCTGAGCTCGGCATTAACCTTCATGTATTTAAAGATTCCGCGTTTTTCGCCTTCGCGCGTTCAGCTGACTCGAGATGCACGGGATGTATGAAAATTAGAAGAACGATGGTGGACGGCGTGACCTGTTTCCAAATTGACGACTTCGCCATGGATGATTCGGAGGCTTTCTATTGGGCTTTCGCAGGGGCCGGCGAGACTGTCTCTAGCCCGACTTTGGTGGAGATCTGTCCGTCTTCCGGGTCGGGAGTGGAGGTCGCCATTGGTGGGGAGAGGGTGAAATTAGACCGCATAGCATGATGATGATGTTCATGTGTATTTATTATGATGTGATGTGGATTGATCGATTGTGTTAAGTCGGAGAGATATTCCACTACTGATGTGATGCCGACCATCATCATACAGATAGTCTTCTTAATGACGTCCGTGCGGGGTATTAGAAAACGGAAAGATGGTGGCAAAAAAGAAGTGAGGATCCGCAAGGCCTTTCTTTAACGGTTTACCTTTCATACAGGCCGCTGACTCGCTACCACCGCTGGTGAGCTCTGACGAAGTGATGGAGCGCAACGCTGAGACGGTTAGGAGGAGATTGTCGAGTCTGTCTGATGTCGGAGAGCTCAGCCCATCACGCAGAGCCGCTGCTAGCGGGCATCATCGTTCGTATTTTACCCGTCTCTTGGGTGTGGTTGTTGTAACATTGGTGGTGATTATGGCGGGAAGATATCTTTCTAGGAAATTACGATTGTTTTATTTATTGCATTTCCGTGAAGAAGATTTTGAATCCTGAATGAGGGGAAATTACTTCTATCAGCTTTGGAATCACGTGTTGGGTTGGAAGTCGAAGCTTGCTCATGACAAATTATAAGATTCGCATAGCTCAGGCGTCTTGATCATCATCCTCGAGGTGATTGGCGGAGTATACACCATAGGAAGCTCGAAACTTTCGAGTCGAAAGTGAATGTAACATATTGGGCGTAGAGTACCTACGTGCGACTGCTGAGTGGTCGACCACCACCACCACCCAGGGACGGATTTTCTGAAATGACCCCTGTAGTGCTGCAGGTCACCTGCAGCAGGTGCACAAGGTGCAGCTCAACTAATAGTCCAATCGCTGTCACCTATGGAACCTGAGGTCAGCTCGACGCTAGGTGATGACTTTATCAGACTTATTATTGATAGAATCTCAGGATTCCACTTTACCATTGACCTGAGCCCCCTAGTGGTTAACAACCCCTCCTTGCTACTCGGGACTTCTCACGTGAATCGGATACTTAGGCACGGGCCGCCCGGTTAGTGTAGGGGCCAATCGAGTCAAGTAACCGATCCAGTGGATCGATGTGGCACACGCACTGTGACACAGTAGTAGGAATTGGTAGTAATCGTAGCGGCGTTTCGACATCGCAGAGACGAGAAGGGGGCGTAGATGGATGGAAAGTGGGGAGGAGGGAATTTTTACCGCCACTCAGTCACCACCCGTTGGGTGATCGTCGAGTTCGGTGTAGTCGGTCTAGCTTCGCATACTCCGAATGAGTATCACTCCCACGCCACGTTGAGGCGCCATGTGGGAGGCACGCAACGCGATGTGGCACAGGTATCCGCACTTCAGCAATGCCAGGCGAGCGAAAATATAACCTGCGCTGTTCGCTCACTTGCAATCTTACTCAAACTTCTATTTCCCCAACGACTTCTTGTTGGTCATCGTCCATTGATTGTGATGTTTTACTACTACTCTTCAGCTTCCCTTTTCTTACCTCCACCATGAGTGCTCAGGGGATGCCTCCGCACTTGCTGGCGCTCTTTTGCCCGAGGCCGCCGCAAGCGTATGAGAAGCCGCAGATACGCAAGGCGCCGGTGACTGCTCATCACTTGACAGGTGAGGGGCTCGATCTTGACCTATTTTGTATCTTTCAAGGTGAACCTCAAGATATTTCTGAGATCAGAGAGGGATATTTAACGATTGAAAATGATTCTATTCCGTTTCTTACCGTCTGCAACCTTGGATGCCCTAGCGAGACTCAATGCTGCAATGCGACCTTCTCTGCATCCTGCACGCTTCAACCTTAGATATTCCGAGTCACTCGCTCTTATCAGGTTTGGCGGATTTTGTCGACTGCTTCGAAGGTGGTGAGCCGCCGGAACGTGAGCACAACGAGACGCCTTTGGAACGGAAGAAACGGAAAGCTAAGGAGAAGAAGGAAAAGTACTACGCGGGGATCGATCGCGGGACCTCTCTTGAGAGAGTCGAAACACTTATCCTAGTCGATCAATCGAGCGCTCATCATCGTGAGAGTGTTAAATTCCCTCGTCTCCCTCCGAGGGAGGCTCTTTCGGAATTCATTGCCGCCGGCCGACGCCTACCGATACGTTTGGTAGAATCGCACTTGAGAGAGTTGAACCAACTGGACTCCTCTTGTCGAGTATCTTTACCTTACGTAAATTACATAGGCGACCTCGCCCGCCTTCACCCGTGATCGAGCTTGGATTCTTCGGTGGAACACCGGACGTTGTAGATGAGCTTTCGCTCTCTCGCGAGCCGTTATCGTAATCGAAATTTCGTATCTTATGTGGACCCGTGGTTAACGCAAAATTGCTTATGTTGTCGACTGCAGGATGCAATTTTGTCCCTTCCCGATCTGGTTTGGGATGTGAACGACCGAGAGGCTGCTGAGTCGACGTGGTTCTTTGGGCTGCCGTCGTGAGATTTTGAATTAGTTGTGAAAAAGTTGGTATTAGCGTCTTGTGGACACTTTGTGTACTATAAAACGCGAGCTGTGAGTAGCCCGATATTACACCCGGCCAGCCATCGGTGGTGTTGTGGCTAATTCCCGCTAGCCTAACCGAGGATGGGAAGCAGAAAATTGAAACTTCTAAGCCGGAGTTGCTGTCAATGACAGCGAGAAATTATGGTTGAGCTGACTGGTGCAAGGGTGCAGACTTAATTTTTGTTGATATAGTGAGATGCCCGGGGTCGGGATCGAACCGGGGTCGTTGGGTGTCCAGGATGAATTCCTGTTCAGATACGAGGAGTTGATTGAACGTCTACGAGCGGACTATAAGCCTCAGAATAATGATAAAGTAACCGGGGGGATTCGAACCGGGGACCTATCTTGAAATCTTCGCTGTGCGCAAGAAGATTCTCCACTTTGTCAGGTATCTGGGGATCCCTTCAAAACTCTCTTCGTTGCGAGAGTCGCGTATGAGACGACGGAGAAGCAACTGCAGCACATCTTTGGGGAATATGGTCCGATACGAAAGGTAAGATTCTTCGCTGTGCGCAAAGATACTCACCTGGTTACGCTTCTCGGGACATATCTTTGAGGTTGAGCTGGCGTATGATCGAGACGAAAGATATGCGACTGGTCCAATTTTGTGGCGCGCGGTAATTTTTGGTATCTTCAGGTTACCATCGTCCATGATAAGGAAGGTAGAAGTCGCGGATATGCTTTTATCGAATATGACAACGAAGGCAGCCTCAAGCAAGCTTACAAAAACGTACGTCGCGCGCCACGAAATTCTCCCCTATTTTTCGTTACCGTTAGGCTGATGGTATCAAAATCGACGGGCGCCGAGTCCTCGTTGATGTAGAGCGAGGCAGGACGGTTTCGGGATGGATACCTCGCCGGATGGGCGGTGGACGGGGAAGTGGAAGGTGATAGAAGAGGGCGGGGTTTGGTTGCGTATAATTGTTGTCGCCGAGGTTGTCAATGATAAGCATCATTAAAGTACTCTTGAGTATCTTTGTGATGAGTATCAGGTTTATAATCGATCTTAGCGACTTGACAAGGGGATTTGGTAGTTTCACGTAAGCTAGGCAGATCGAATAGATTTTCCAAAAATTTTTTTCGGATTTTCTAGGAAAAGTTTACTGAATTTTATTTTTTCAATGGCTGCTGTGTGGCAGCGGTGAAAATATGAGTATGATACCAGTATCATTAGTTTCCTGAGCTCTACCTGTGAAGGTCGAGCATGAAAGATATTTCTTCAGGATTGCCAAACCGAAGTCTAAGAAGGGTCCGCCGGGCGGTCCTCCGCCGTCGCCATTTGGCCCGCCCGAATGGGACTCCGGGTACCCGCCGAGGATGTCATCTTGGGGTAAGGGAAAAGGTGGTATGATGTTTGATGATGGCTATGGCAAAGGGAAGGGAAAAGGAAAGGGAGGACCGCCACCGAGATGGGGCATGGACGACTTTGGGAAGGGCAGAAAGGGGTAATAGATTACGGGATTTGGTGGAAATGTGGTATCGTTAATAACGGAAATGTTGCAGGAGTATCTTAGCTTGGCTCTTGTATTACAAAATCAGCGGCATCTTTCTGTGCTGACGCTTTTGCCCTTCACGGAGATGTTGCTGTCATCAGTCATTTTTTGTGCGTGGAAGAGATAATTTTTACGGATGTTTGCGCGGAATTTTGCCGCTGTCGTTCGACGGCCTGAGCGATTCAACCACAACTGTGCGATCGTCGACGGGATTGCAGGCTCGAGTCTTCGTTGGTTGGATTGTCTTGGGGGAGGGAGAGAAGTGACAGTGTGGATTACGAGGGATGAGCGTTTATTTGTGAGAGAAATTTTCACGAAAATTGGGTAAATTTGTCCCAGCTTGGATGATTTCGCCCAGATACGGTGGACCACCTCCGTACGAGTCCAGCTGGGGCAAGGGTAAAGGAAAGGGATCTAGGTGAGTGGATGTTGGTCAATCTTGCAATCTTGCAATTCCTCAACGCTCAGGTATGATGATGGTGGCCCGCCCCCTCACAGGCCGTTTGATGAGTTTGGTCCTCGCGTGAGAGATCGTGATAGAGATCGTGCTAGGGCTAGGGACGAGGATGCTGGGGAATCACGGTGAGTTAAATATGGAAAAATGTCGCTGGGAGGATTCGAACCGGGGACCTTGTATGACAGCACTGAGTTTGGTATCTTTTACTTCGAAGTTAACCTATGGGGAAGAGCATCTTACGGATGCGAATCTTTGGTCAGAATCTAGTGACTGTTTTGGTTCGTGCCTCTCGCTAGAAAGGCGAATGCCGACGATATTTTTCGCGTAGCTCTGTCGTCTTTTTTGGACTATTTTTCATGTCAACAGCTTTCCCGAAAACGGGAAAAAATCAGAATTTTCGAGATTTTCCGATGTTTTTTCATTTACTAGACAGACTAATGGTGATTTTTCAGTTTCAGAAATTTCTAAATCTTCATGATTTTTTCGCGTATCTTTCTAGTCTTTTTCGAACCATATTCGACCTGTCTGGTATCGATCGTGTTCGAGCTTCCACTCCGAAAACAAAAGGAATCAGAATTTTTCAGTTCTTTCGGTTTTTTTATTGACTAGATCAGACAGGCTAGTGATAATTGTATTTTTTTCGAGTATATTTTTTCTCCTCTTCAGTCGTGACCGCGATAGAGACCGCGAGCGTCGAGAGCCCCGAAGGAACAGATCGCGCAGCCGCGAGCGCCGACGTCATCATCACCATCACGATGAAGATTGAATGATAGATTTATGGGTAGCTTCTTAGGTTGAAGGTGTTGTGTTGATCGAGATATCTTAGGTTGATCATGGGAAGATACGGGGTAGGTCGAGTAGCGGGCAAATGGTTGCTTCCTTCCTACGATAGGCTAGAGTTGATCCTGGATCGTTGCCTTTGAGATTGAGAGAACGCAGGCTCGTTTACAGACGATCCTATCGAGTATAGTCATAGAGTATCTTAGGTTGATCATGGAAAGATATGAGTGAGGCTACTTGCGGTAGTAGACGTTACTTCACCGAGTATGCTGAGGGAATCTTAGGTTGATCATGGTAGAAGATTCCCTAGAGGTCGGAGTGACGCCTGGTTATGCTGCTTGTAAGCACAGCGTAAGCGATCGTTGCTTCAAACGAGAGTCAGGGCGCCTCGGCGAAGAAGAGGTGCAAATGCGAAATGTCTGCTCGAGCATCTACGCCGTTGGGGTTTATGCTCTCTGAATGTCTCGTAGTCTGGTGGTGGAACCCGATGGAAACTTTTCCGTGCGACAGAGCCTCTTCATCGGAGTTAACGAACACTCCGGCGCACGGGAACTTTCTGGGTATATGCCAAGAAGGCATCCTAGCTGCGGCAAGGTTGGGTTAATAAGAAATCGACACTCGCGGCCGCCTCGTAAAAAAGGGCACTCACGTTCGTGTGAGAGATGGTCGGATCGCCAATTAGGATGATAGAATAATTCGTCATTCATTGGTTCAAGGCCGCGGACGATGTTTGACTTTTCCGCTCTCCTGCGGTTCCACTATCGGCTGTCTACGATCGTCCTCCTGGAACCCCTCCTTGAACTGACGAGATGACAGCCGTTCACTTGCCCTCCCGTCGTATCATTACCGTCACTGCTTTAGTGGGCGTAGGGGCGCAGAGAATCGCGGAAGGTGAGAGAGATCTTGGGCCCTTCTTCGGTGGAGACGCAAAACGAAGTTGAGCTGTCAAGTTTCGGCGTAAAAACTTTTTCGGATTTTATGGTGGTTTTTTTCCGGATTGGAAATCTCGCAGGGAACTCTCGTTTCCCTATTGCCTTGGAGTAGAAACTTTTTACTCCGCTTTTACTTTTTTACTCGAATTTCCAACTTCTTTTTACTAAAAAGAAGTTGGAAATTCGACGACGATCGTCCTGAAAGTGAAGGTTCATGATGACGGGAAGGCAGTACGACAGTTGTCGCGTACCTGTGATGTTTTGCAGCGCAATGCATTATGGTATATTACGATAATACTAGATTTATCATTACTATGGGAGTTCATCATAAACCCTATATTGAAGCTAGAGGTGTCAATCGCTATTAAAAGTGATATCTTACTACAACAAGCTGAAAACAAGCCATGACTGAGGCTCAACAAGGGATGAGGGTGTTGTAACAGCTCACACAAGAGCCTAGTCCATGGTGATTCAGTATCAAGCATCATGCTTGGGGAATCGAGCGAGAGAGCAAGTGGTCAAGGTATTGGTCAACACAAGTTGCGGACGCTCGCAAAGTGATCCGCACACACAGGAAGGTTCAGTGAAGTCAGTGGAGACACTATCGCTGTTGCCAACTGAGATATCCCTTGCTGTCCAGATGAGCTGGCGCCAGGAGGAAAGGAAAGCTTTTCTGGTTGAAATACCCCTGAGGAGAGCTTCTTGACAGTCTGTCTCATTGCATTGCGTATCAAGGCTACAGAAAGCCCCCAACTGAGCACATCTGGGAGGGTCGAACTAAGCTGGAAGAACCGTGAGCGATGGACTATAAACCCAGTCGCACCTTCTCTGGGTTCTCTAGTATGTGATATCGACATCTTTGGCAATGAAGCCTAGGTTGTCTGACAACCCATGAAGTCTCAGTCTCAACTTGACTTCAAGTTGAGTCAACTTGACTCATCCCATCAGTAGTGGACTATCTCTCCGACTTAACACAATCGATCAATCCACATCCAATCATAATAAAGACACATGAACATCATCATCATCCTACACGCTCTAATTTCACCATCTCTCCACCAATGGCGACCTCCACTCCCGACTCGGAAGGCGAGTAGATGTCCACGAGCTTCGGACCCGCGGAGAATCGGTAGCTGGCCATCCTCGAAGCCCAGTCGAACACCTTCTCATCGCTAATAGCGTAGTCCCTCAGCTCAAAGCATTCGGAGCTCTCCAGAGGGACTCTCTCCATCCTCATCCAACCAGTAGACTTGCTCTCCCCTGGACGCGAGACTCGTGAACTCAAATTTGGCTGCGAAATCTTGAGAGATCTCGAGGTTGATGCCGATGACCGAATACCAGTGTCCCGAATATTTCCTCAACCAGTGATGGTAATTGTGTGTTCTCTCCATGGCTTGTGGACGGCTGGTCGGACGACGAACGAGGCCTCTTGGGAGAAGGCATATCTTTTCCCCGTCTTTCCTCTTGGGCGAGCCTCGGCTCCTCATTTTTCTCGGTCCCAGTGGAATCTATATTTCCGTCTAAGGCGCGCTTCAACCTTAGATTCTCCAGACGCACCACCGGTGTCATCCGTAGCTTCTCATCCATCCAGACTGCTGGAGTAGTTTTCTGCAGACCTTCTGGCCGAGGCTCATTTTCCCATGCGATACCGCACCACTCTTAACAAACTTATCTTTGGGGAGATCGCCTTTTCTTCCCGACTGCGGTCGCATCCGAGTTGTCCTCCCACCGAAGACGTTGTAAACGCACTACAGGCTTCAAGTTCAGCTTCTCATCGACCACGGACGTCGCCACGACGACGACAAGCCCGACTGCGGCTGCCCACTTCATTATAAGAGACTTAGGATACTGTACTGTAGCACCATGGGGCCTGGCAATCTCGCTCGCCCGGAAAATAGAACGCTCGAAAAAAACCTTCGGGTACTGAGTGAAGCGCTTCGCTCCGCTGTGCTCGAAATGCGACACTTCCACCTTGAACGACATGCCTCGACAGACTATTTCCTGATGTCACCCGATACATTGGCACAACACTGAGGGATGCTGGTGTCGTAAGTTACGACTCTTGGGTGAGCTGTTACGACTCGTAACAGCTCACACAAGAGCGTAGTCCACGGTAGTTCCATATCGAGCAATATACAGAATCTACTGAGACGATTAATCCCGCCCGACGTACTGACCGAAGCCGCGGGTGAGCCCGATTCTACCTCTGGATTCGGGACTGACCAGTGTGGCTGACGGACAGAATAAATTGTGGAAAGTTTTCGCTTGAAAATTTTCGACGGAAAGAAAAGAAAAATAAGAAAAAATAGAAAATTTACGGAAAAATAGGGACGAAAATGCAGAAATCTCCCGGAACCAGGGTACTCAAGTCGCAGATTTAGGATAAATCAATATCGGCCATCACGATATCAGCGACGTTTCGACACTCCATAGGAGCAGTACTGAGTGAACGAGATTTATAGGCTTTGCCAATCCTTCTTAGTCCAGCAAGCGCTCTAAATTAGAACCGTTGGTGCTCGGCGGTAGCCTAGTAGGCTAAGCCTACTGCCGGTAGGTGACCGTCCATCTGCGCAAGTCGTACAGTATCATGCGCGTCGCGCAACAAGCTAGCTACGCATGAACACAGGATATCACAGCAACGTATGGCCTTGTCTCCGAGATAATTATCAGGTTTATCAACAGGAAATTCATGTCGTGAAATGCACGACGTGAATATCCCATATCTCACGACCTAGGCCGGGGCAGCTGTTGTTTTTCGCGAATTTTCTTCATAGTGCAGAAGTTGGACGAAAGGTGCAGGCCTTGTTGTCCGGGTCTCTTTAAACTCCGAGACTCCCGGATCGGGAGTTCAGCTCCCCCGAAATCAAGTCGTGTCAAATACAACTCTGTTTGACTTGAGCACAAGCACTGACACCCGGAATCTACACAGTGCACGGTGATACTGTATAGCTCGGAGCTCCGCCGTACATTAGTGACTAATGATTAGTCGGTTAGACCGCAATATTGTGGCAGAAAATATTCATGAAAATGCCCCAAATTCGCTCAAAGAACAGCCATTTTTTCAATTTTTCTCTTCGGACGCGCGCTTTCCGCATTTGAACAGAAAAATAGATTCTGTTATATGTTCGAACATTTTTGAAAATTTCGAACAGAAAGATGAAAATTTTCATTGTGTCAGCCACACTGGGACTGACTGCTGCACGCGTAGAGGATGGGCATCCACTCTGCGCTCCCGGACGCGGGAGCCGGCAAAGAATATTCGGACTGCCTTGACCACTCGCTGCCGTCTCAGAGCAGCAGTTTGTATTTCTCTCCTGTTTCGGACCACTTCCTTGCAAATAATGTAGAAATTTTTCGCATTCTTGCCGGAAATAGTGTCTCGACAGAGTTGCCATGGTCAGCCTAGGTTACCGTAGATCTCCGGGTTGTACCAAGAACAACTTGGCGATCTTCAATGCTCTTGTGAGTTTTCTGAGATACTTATGGTTTTGTGTGGCAGTTAACTCAGCCTCGCTGAGTGCAGGTGGGTATTTCTCGGGGTCCAGTCCGCGGCTGTTCGTCCCAATTCGTAAATTTGGCGGCGGTAGCCATGGTGAATACCGGCATATATTCGTATCTTTCAGGGGTCAACCTAAGATACTCCCACCAGTTATACTTGATGCCCGACCTCAATCATGACGCTTGGTTGCAGATATTCAGCTACCTTCCGAAGGAGCAGCTGTGAGTCGATTCAGATTGGAGAAAATAGCGAAAAAATTTCCGAGAATTCCCCAGAAATTTATGATCAAAAATTCTTTTGAAAGGCAGAGATTCTGTCACTCGATTTTAGTGGTTGGTAAACGCCCCCGCACACACGCCGGACTTCAACCTCCGTATCACCTCGATTCTTGGTCTTACTTCCTCAGGTGCTCTCAAGTCTCACCGACTTGCCGAAAGCTCTGCAGTAAGTCTCCGCCCGGGTTCGATCCCCACGCCCGGCATTTTTGTTTTTCTCAGATTTAGTCCGAGATGCTATCGAAAGCGTTACTTTTGACGCCTCTGCGACAACGACGGAGTCAAGCGGAACTCTCGGGAGGTGAGCTGGAAATCGGAAATTTGTTTTCCCGAGTTTTCAAGATATTTCGTCATTCAATGCTTCAGTAGAATGCATCTCGGTTGAGGGAAGTGGTGACTAGGCCTTCGTAACGAAAAAAGCGGAGCTCGGGACAAAGTCTCGGGTTCGAACCCCAGCCTGGGCTTTTTCCGTATTTTTTCGAGTTCATCTACAACGGTCCACGACGGTTTTGCTCGGTAGAACAGGGATAAGAGCGATTCCGTATTTTTTATAGAATACACAAACCGCGTGCTTTCGAATGTTATGTGTCTCGCGAGTTGAATCGACATAATCGTGGAGAGATAATTTGAACGAACGAACGAACGCACAAAAAACGCAGAAGTGACAGTATATGCTCCGCTCGCTTCGCTCGCTCCGCAATTTTTTGGGGGAATATCGCGAGTTGACCCTGCCAGGGATCGAACCCGGGACCTCAGATATATGATCGGCGTTGACCCCTACTCCTTCCCACGGGTTCTCAACGGTACACTTGCTCAGGAGGATTACCGTGATTTTATGGATGACCCGAAAAATCCTGTAAGTTTTCTGATTTCTGAGCGGAGCGAAGCGATTCAGGTTTAATATTTTCCGGGTTTCAGTTGACAGACGCCAACGAGTGTAGTTTTCGCCGACTAGGAGATTACGCTAATTTGAAGAACCTGTCAGTTCGGAATATTGTAAGTCAGACTTTGGAATGCGCATCCTTAGGTTGACATGGTGAGATACAAAATAGGTCAAGATAGAGCCAGTTTGACCGATATCCATTCTCAGAGAGGTCGAGAGTGTTGGTTGAGGCTGGTGGAGCCACTCAGACGATCAACTTCTAGTAGAGTTCGCTGCCTCATCTTTGAGCGATGCCAACTGGGACCTTCTTTTGTACATGTAAGAAAAAACAGAAGCGGGAAGTTTCCGGAAAATCTTTTCTGTGAATCTTTGCTAAAATATGTGTCAACTCGCCCGAAAGAATCGGCGTATCTTATGTTGAAGCGTGGAAGATACGAAACAGGTTAGACGAAGTGACGCGTGCTTCAGTTCCTCTCATCCATTGTGCCCCACTTCGCCGAGTTGCAAGTCCTCCGATTCGAGCAATGCGTCTTCGCCCCCTCTGCACTGAGGAGGGTTTACTTAACCAGATGTCAGCATGGTAAGTGCGTAATCGGAAAGTCCCCGGATCGATCCCCAGGGCAAGCTTTTTTCACTCCGCTTCAGCGACTGATGGTAGAGTCCCCAAAAGGAAGCGTTCGACGTCGGAGGCGGTCGATCGGGTGTATATCGGCCAATACTCAAACGCGCTCCTTAATCTCATCAGTGCGATCGGTAGAGTCAAGGATCTCACTAAACTGGTAAGGAATCTTGAAATCTTGCGATCTTGCAATTCCTCAACGCAGGTTATGACCGAATGTCATCTGGGTGCCCTCCAGAAGGTCGGCTGCGAGTCGACGAAGCATTTTGACGATCGCCGGCTCAGCTCGGGGAATCCTTGCTTGGACTTTGTTACTGCTGTTAGTGAAGATATCGCACGTAAATCTGATGAAACGGTTGATCGATTTGGATTTTTTACCGTTATATAACAATTTCCCGTATCTTTTCTGATGTTACTCCAGATCAACCTACAAGTTGCATCGAAAAGATTCCCTTCGCCTTCCTCGATGGCGTATCTTTCAACCTCATCCAAACATGTTCAAGATTGCAGGTAACTTGTCATTGTGAAAAGCGCTCGCCTTCGTGATCGATTTTCAGAACCTTAAACACTTGGAGTTGGACGAGAATTGCTTGTTTGACTCTGGCGTCTATCCGATCGCTCAGTCGCTCAGTTCGGGCGGCTTTCCAGCGCTCGAAACGCTTAGTCTCATGGGAAACTATATTTCCACATACGGGTAGGAAATCTTGAAATCTTGCAATCTTGCTATTCCCTAATACGGTTGTAGGTTTGTTACTCTCCTCGTTGCATTGTCCAAGGCGAAGAGGCTTACCGACGTCGACCTTAGCGACAATCAAATTAATTTCGTGGCGCGCGGTGGAACTGACGAAGTGGGTGTGCAGGACCGGAGTTTCCGGGGCAGAGCATCCAATATCGATCAGGTGATCGATTTGGACGTCCCCGAGCTGATGATGGTATATGTCCAGTTGTGGGCGGAATCTTCGGCTGAGAAGGTGCATCTCGCCCTGGCCGGCAACAGGCCGTGCCGGTCTGTAGCCGATGCTGTGGAGAGGACAGTTAATTTGCTAGAGGAATCCAAGGTCGGAGCATGCAAGATATAGAATAAGTCAGTTAATCGACCACTCAGGCAACCGAAGGCATCTTAGACTTCCAACAGCGCTCTGTTCGCTCCAGTTCATCAACTTCCTTCCAAGAAGACGAACCGGAAGGCGAAGATGCAGGTGAGAAAGGAGGTCGAACATCCTTGCTCATGACGAAGCCAAAAGATACGCTTTTGCTCACGGGCAAGAATGTCTTCTCGACTCAGCTATCTCGCCATCAACGCCGGTGACAGTTTGGCATTGTCTACTAGAATCGATTACTGTTGGTGTATTAACCTGCGATTATAAATTGCAACTTGCACAGCGTTGGCTGTGAGTCGCGCAACTTCGCGTTGCTATCAGCCAACGACATCAGTAGGCAACGGAACTGATGAAGGCCTTCCGAGGGGGAATTATGTGCACGCGTGCTGATAACCGAAATCGATCAGTTGACAGCGATCCTCAATTCCTCAATCACCTCATCCTGAGGTCGGTAGGTTCGCTGGTGGCGGACTGTGGGTCGGACGAAAGCGTATCCGAGGTCGAAGATGGCGCGGCGTCGATCGGCACCCCCAATGGGCTCGGCAGCTCCGACGATGACGATGAAGATGATGGCAACCCGGTGGGTGAATAATTTCGTGGCGCAGTGAAAGGTTCAGGGTGCTTCAACGTAGGACTTGCAGATAGGAATGACGGCCCTTGTCGGAGGAGATGACAGTGTCCCTAAGAGGTGACGGTGACCATCCCGACTTATTCTGTATCTTTCATGGGTCGAGCTAAGATACTTCATGTCAGGCTTCGGCGAGGTAAGGCACTAGAGGTGACAGAAAGTGAAGTCGAACGAGAACAAACTGAATTGCGGGAAATGATGAGCCGGTATTACCGCGCGCCACGAAATTCCAGCGGAGCGAAGTTTTTTTTCTCTCAGGAATCCCATATGGCAGTTGCAAAATCAAGAATTTCAGAGTGACGATGAGGACGATCAAGACTTCGACCCCACCGTGGACGTGTCTGATGACGACGCCCTCTCCGGTTTGGTAGGAATCTGCGACCCCGGCGTTTTTAATATCTCAATGCTTCTAGGTGTCCGAAGACGATGTTATATGATTTTTTTCGTTGACCGATATTTTGTGTTGACAGCCCGGTGGTGGCCGCAGCATTCGGGCACAGCGTAGAGTCTTTTCACTTCGTTCTAGTCGGGAGTTTGGGCACTTCAGTAACCGACCTCTCCTGACTTGTCGCAGAGCCTCTGATAATAAGTGACTGTATAAATGTGTAATGAGAATAGTTAATGACAAGACTACAGGATCTTGCATTCTTGCTATTCCTCCACGGTCCTCAATATATAAATCCTAAACAGTGTTAGCTTTGAACGCATGCACAAGACGATGGGCAGCACGGAGTTCATCGTCAAGTAGCCATTCTTACTACACCGCCGACGGCGTTGGGCCCGTAGCTGACTCGCTCCATCACAGAGCTGACGGCGCGCATTCGTCGATCATTGAAGTTGACTTAGGTTGAAGTATGCAAGAAACAAAATGAGCTTCTCAGCAGGGGTACTTTGAGCAACACAACAAGACTGATGTCATAATATTGAGATTTACCGAAATGACAATGAAAAAAGAATGATCATTTTGGGACGCGCTGAAGCTCCATCGTAGTGCCGTTGAACGGGTAGGGGAATGTGAGGCGAATAGTAGCCGCCGTCGCGTACGTGATATTTGCAACTGAGCGAGGAGAGAACGCGACTGTCATGCCGAAGGTCGCTGGTTCGAACCCTAGTCAACGTACCTTCTATAATGGACCTTATCCAGAACGGTATACCAGAGAGGTCCATAATGACCTCCTCGTGCAGCACCTTATAAGATATGTTCCGGGCCTCGACAAATATACTCTTCCTATCCAACGAACCCATATACCTGAGAAAGTTCAAGATATGCAAGATGAGCAAGATGGTATCCCCTTCCTGCATTAAATCGATCAGCGCGTACTCGCCGAAGGCGAGCACGATGAGGCCTTGCTCGCCGATAAAAGGCCCCGGTCCAGCGTAACGAAATAGTCCGCCTGGATCCGATCCTGACAGATGAACCAACTTGTCGAAAGAACCATTGTCATCTGCTGAAAAAATCACGCAAAAAGTTTTTTCTCATTTTTTCCCTCGCCACACCAAGTGAAGAGAAATTTCGAACACCGGAGGGCAGCCGATCCCATCAGGAAACTCACCGCCGATTTGAGAGGACCAGGGGATGTGTACCGGTATATTGGTAGCCGGCTGAGGAACTGAGGGAAGTGGGTAATCGGAAGGTCCACGGTTCGATCCCACCACCTACGCATTGGCTTCTCTGGACTACACCCTTGAAATGATACTACAAGGGCGACAAGTAACGTAGCCCCGAAAAGTATCATAACAAACAACTTGTGGAGATTCGGACAGGATTTCTATAATCGATCAGGCGATCGATTTGCATTGACAACTAGGTTGCGGAGCTGACCGCGCGCCACGAATTTATGTACTCAACGCGGCACACGAGGCTTCCCGATCGGAAAATAAACCAACGTAATATCGTCTTCTTAGATGAGCCCCTGCTTGAGCATATCTTGGTACCTAGCGAGTAGATCACATGAAGAGCATCTTAGGTTGACTCGTGCAAGATACGAAATAGGTCGAAGGGACTTACGTTCTCTGATTCATCACGTTACCCATGTTATCTTCGCACTCAATATCGGTATCAGGATCGAACCCTTGGATAGCCTGCTCGCGCCTCAGCTTCTCATACAGAGTAATCTAAGAATCTCAAACTCACCCTTGCAAGATACAAAACAGGTCAACTTCCAAGCCACTCACCGCATCTTCTATCCTAGTAATATCGTGAAAGTGCTTAGAATTCGGAATCCTCAAGCACTTCATTCCATGCGCGTGCCGCCATTCCGTGAAGTGCCGCTCGAAAGCCCTTCGGCCCCAGTACGTATAATTACCACAAATTTCGCACCTGCGACAATGAACAATGAAAAAAGCGCGCGCCCTGACGATCGATACCGGACGTCACCTGAACGGTTTGCCCAAGCCATGGAGTTTGTAGAGCCAGAAAGGAATCGGCTTGCCGTCCCAGCCGAGAGGTAAGTTAAGGGGATTGTATCTTAGAGAATCCGCGTCGAGTGCATGAGTCAACCTAAGATACTCTTTACAGTGCGCGATTGTCGCCATCGTCGGAGTCCTCAGACTCGCTGTCGGAATCTTGCTCCTGAGTGGGAAGAGAAAGACTGATGATCTTCGACAGATCGCGAGAACAGATAGAATTGACCGTAAAGGGTCTTCCACTGCGGCGTGAGTGCGAGAAAATGCGACGCCTCGGAAATCGCGGCTCAGCGGCTGAGGGGCTCCTTGAAGGTCCTTTCGCGTTGTAATTCTGGTTGCACACGTCGAGGATCTATCGAGCTTCTCTGTGATGTCGAGCTCGTCGGGCCCAATTTTCTTCGTCAAACACTCATTACTCGCCGGTGGGACCACGATCAAAGTCAATCACCCAGCAGTAAAACACCCTTTACATGCCTCAGGCTAGAATTGATCCCGGATGCATCGGTAGAAAGCCCACGTAAATACCACTACACTAATTCGCTATATAAATAGAGACCGGAAACAAAGGTCGTCCTCCCAGTGGGGGTTAGCACGTCGAAGCCAGACCTTCTCACACGGGCGCGTTAATCGAACGACGAGAAGTATCTTCTCACCTTCTTATCCCAAACATCATCCTTCTCGTCCTCGAACGTCTCCCTTCCGCCGTTCTCTTCATACCATATATCAGTTTCGATCTCATCCAACGTCCTGAGGAGGGCCAAGATTTTACCGCGCGCCACGAAATTCTGGTAGCCGAAAGGTCCCCGGATCGATCCTCGCACCTCGCCTGTCTGACCGTCAAGTACTGTACAGTATCATCAATAGTGTCGGCCAGAGTCTCCTTGTACTTCTGTATGATAACCTGATAAAAACATTATCATCAACAGCGGAGCGAAGCGATTCATGTTTTGCAATTTTCGTGTCACCTCCAGTCGAGCGAGTTCCATGTCTCTCTTCTCCGAGAGTTTATTCAAAGCCTCGATTTCCTCCGGATTTTAGCCATTTTAACATTTTCCATTTTCCATTTTAGCCATCCTAGCGGCGGCCTTCTTGAACTCCTTGCCCCTCTTATGGCCCTGAATAGAAGAATCTTAGCTCGACTCCAGCAAGATACGAATGAGGTCAAGTTGCTACCTCCAGAGCTTGTTCATTTGCAAAGAGTCGATCAGTGGGCGGGCAGTAGAGTCGGGAGTTCCGCGTGAATCCAGCACCCCAACCCTGCACGGATTTGGCCTGAAGATGGCATCTCTGAATTTCGTGGCGCGTGACAGAAATATCCTATAAAAAATACCCCACTTCAATAATCGATCAGCTGATCGATTTGGACTTACCTGCCACCTCTCCTGGAATTCTTCTTCCGATTCTTTCTCTAGCTTCTCGATATCAAAGATCGGTCGCTGTCGTTGAATGAATCCCCTGAGACGGAGAAAAACTACGATGAACGGTCGAAGGTATCTTAGCTTCACCCATGGAAGATACGAAAGAGGTCGGAGCAAAACGACAGGGTATCATAGCTCGAAGCACGATAGATACAAAATAGGTCGACCTTCTACTCACCTAAGGTACTTCTGCAAGGCCTTCAAATACTCCAAATAATCCTTCTGTTTATACCTGCCACAATATAGCTAATTCTCATCTAACCGACGAAAAAGCGCGCGCCCGGCCTACTTGAGGTGCCTCGGAATATGATGGAACTGTTCGAACGTCTTCAAATAGGAAATATAATCGATCTCGTTGTAGTCGCCTTCATGAGCCGCCAAAAATTCTTTTTGCGAAAGAATTTTTTCCTCCGATTTTTTCCCTTTTTCTGCGCGGCTTTCCATTTTCTTTTCATATTTTTCCCACAGGGTACTGAGGAATTGTTTCCGACGGAACCTGAGAGGGGCGAGATTTTGTGTATGTCAAGGGTCAACCTAAGATTCTTCCGGCATATCCTTACTCGCCGTATTTCTTCAAGTTCACAAACTGATCATAGAGCTCGTGCATGTCAACGTATCTGCAGAAGAGTATCTTAGCTCGGCGCATGTAAGATACAGAATAGGTTCATTTCAACTGAGGTCAGTATCTCGTCACATCCTCTGACAGAGCCGGTTGAATGGAAAATGACGAGGGAATCTTAGCTCGAGCAACGGAAGATACCAAATAGGTCGACATCAATCACAATCTCAGTCCAGGTCCGGACAGAGCAGAGGCATCGAGGCTAACGAAGGCATCTTAGCTCGAACAATGCAAGATACGAACAAGGTTCAACTGAATACTTACTTGCCGAAAGATTCCTCGCCACTAAATTTATATTCGCTTCTTTGGCGCGCCAAACTTCCTTTATACCACGACTCAACCGTGGATACCTAAAACTCCATAATTTAGCTAATTCCCCGGGGAGTCGAAAATTTTCCCTCACCTTCGGCATGGAATTTTTCTCGCTATTTCGAGCGTAGTAATCCTGTGCCTAACAAAAATGACATCACCGGGGATCGAACCCGGGTGATCGGATTACCTCCTTTATTTTGCGGTAAAATGCGGTCCAAATTTCTCCTCCCCGTCCGACCAAAGCCGATAGTTCATCCTAAAGATAAATAAAAGTCGGCGGGCGGCGAATATATATCCTAGTTCATGAGGAACTGCTATCCGCGTTCTTCAATAAACTGCAGGTCCGCGGGACTGTCTCGAGAGAATCCTTGATATCTCCCTCCACTATTAATATTCTATAACGAGTGTATATAATTCACCGAGAAAGTTTCGCAATGCATTGGTCTTCCGTTGCGAATCGAACCCACGACCTAGCGGTGGGCAACCATCCTCCTTAACATCTAAGCCATTTCTACTACCTCCTTCTGCCCATCTTTGTCTTCGTAAAGCTTCTCGAGCTCCTCCGCCTTCTCGCAACTTTTAGAGACCAAATCAGCCAAGGCGTAGTCATAGGCCATCTGAAATATCGAGAGTTTCGCGCGCCACGAAATTGCCGGTCGACTCTTAGTGAGCCGAATCTTCAAGTTCATTCTGGCAGAACGCAGACGAAAAGATCCCGGATCCGATATCCGGATCTTCGAGAAACCTCGGGTTTGATTTAGATGATTTTCACGAAATCATCAAGATATGTCAAGGAGACAAGAAGATACCAAAAGATACTCTGTGCCGAGTTGCGCAGCTGCAAGGTTATTTGAGATACCAAAAGATATCCCTCCCCACTACTACCCTGGTCGTCTGGTTGGTGCCAGCCTTCATAGACTGGTCGACCAACACCCGCGACGCCGCCTTCTCGATCGTCTCCAAATCCTCCCAATCCGATCGAATCCTTTCGACGATGCTGCCACTCATAGAGAGGTTAAGGTTCGACCTAAGATACTCTACTGAGAAGAACATGCTTCAACCTAAGATACTCTTCTGAGAAGAACATGCTTCAACCTAAGATACTCTACTGAGAAGAACATGCTTCAACCTAAGATACTCTTCTGAGAAGAACATGCTTCAACCTAAGATACTCTACTGAGAAGAACATGCTTCAACCTAAGATACTCTTCTGAGAAGAACATGCTTCAACCTAAGATACTCTACTGAGAAGAACATGCTTCAACCTAAGATACTCTACTGAGAAGAACATGCTTCGGCCTAAGATACTCTACTGAGAAGAACAGGCTTCGACCTAAGATACTCTACTGAGAAGAGCAGGCTTCGACCGAAGATACTTCCCGCCACTACCCCAAACGTTCTCCCGAGGAGAACCAGCTTCAACCGAGGATACTTCAACCAAACAAATTTCCGAAAAATCAAAACGTTTCTTTCAACTCTGGAAGATTCTCCCCTTCCTCGCTGAGCGTCTGCAAACCGCCACTATTAAATGAACCCTCATCTCGCCCAACCGGTGACGCAGCCGGGAAATCATCTTCATCCTCACCGTCCGAAGAATCCAATTCATCTCGGTACCTGACCCAACCTATTTCGTATCTTGCACGCTTGACCTCAGGATTCTCGAGTATACCCTTGCACAACTTATTTTGTATATAGCACGCATCAACCTAAGATACCCGACTAGCTTCGCTCCGCTTACGCTTGAAGTTCATTCCTCGCTGATACATCATCCATGATTCCAGCCAGGACGTCTCCGTCATCGGCCATCTCGCTGCTCGGGAGAGTTCTGTACAGTGCAGGGTCGGGCAGATCAAAAACGACGTCCAATAAGCTGGCAACATCCTAAAAAAAGGGGTACAACTCAACCTAGTTCGTATCTTGCACGCTCGACCTAGAGATGCGGTATCCGAGGTTGAAGCGTGCTAGATACAGAATAGGTCAAGATAGTACCTTATAAAGCTGGCTATTGTTGTTACCGAGGAGTATCACCCTCTGAGACACTTCGTAATGCCTCACTTCCACCATATCTTCCCGAAGGCCAAATCGTGGTACGAAACTGAAAGATACGACCGAATCATTCTTGCGTCGCGTATCTTAGGTCGAGCTCCCCATAAGATACCATGGTGACACAAAGATACTCTCTTCTACCATTCCCCTACCAACTACCTGTCCTTCCCCTCTTTCCAAATCCTCGATCCGGATCCTCTCCAGGGGTGAAACGAATCCTGAAAAAGTTAATACGCATGAACAATGATCTTTACGTGATTTTTAATTTACAATGCTATGAAATAAAAAAGATACTACAGGATAATAAATGGTAAAAACTTACAAAATTCTATTTAACAATATGCTTTTCATTTCTATGCAACGGAAGATTCCTCAAGCAGATCTACAGTGAGATCTTGTCAAGGAGAATTGTTCGTACTCCTTGTCGGTTAATATCGATATATTAAAAATAATATCTTCCGCATCCGACCTATTTTGCCTCCAGCAAGCTTTAAGTTAAGATACCATATACTAAGACTAATATCTTCCATATCCGACCTATCTTGCCCAGAGCAAGCATCAAGCTAAGATACCAACCATATTACATTAGTATTATAAGATTTGATATCACCCATATCCCTCCCCGGCGGAGTCCTCCACACGACGCCCCGACCGTTTCGGTTCCGCGACCAGTTGCAGCCGATAGGATGGCATAAGCAGCTTCGCAACGCGCCGAACCCCTGGGGATGGGAAATCGATCGAGCGATCGATTGGGGTATCTTACGGCGTCGACTATGTCGTCATCCATCAGCGCTTTGTTGAACTTTTTCCTTGAACTCCGTGCATGTGCCAGAGAATCTTGGGTTGAAGCATGCAAGATGCAGAAGAGCTCAACTTTATGCCACACCTCCAAATACATGACTCCCCTTGATGATAATCGAAATCCGATCCAGTCTTTCCGGTTGGCGGTTTAACCTGAAAGGAATGAAAATCAAAATCGATCAAACTTCGCTCCGCCTGAACTTCTCACTTCCGTCTCTTCGTCATCAACCTGCTGCTGACTTCCCTGAGATTTCTGAAGAATATCCAGGGTTAAAGCATGCAAGATACAAAAAAGGTTACCTTCTTCTTCCCCCTATTTCTATTCTTCGAAGTCCTCACCGTTATTCCCTCAGTTGAAAGTCCTCGTCTCGACCGATACCTAGAGATAAAAAAAACTTCGCTCCGCCGAATTTCCAAATCGATCAAATTTCGCTCCGCCTTTTTACTGTTGAAATCGCTCCAACACTCCCTTCTGAGCACAAGGCGTCATCTTCTTCCACTGATCCGTCTCCTTCATTCGGTCGAGACCTGACAAATCGATCAGCTGGGCGAGCGCTATCTTCACCAGCCTCCTCACCGATCTCTTCGATTATCTTGAAGTCTGCTTCTTCATAAGCCTTCACAAATTTTTCATTGGGACTGACAGAAAAAATGGAAAAACTCGAAAAAAACGAAACAAAAATCGCTTCGCTTCGCCCCCACCTTGTAACATCATCCTTCGTATACTGTCCTCTCCGGCAAGAACCTAAATATCCGAGATATCTTAGGTTGAAGCATGCAAGATACAAAACAACTCAACATTACCCTTCGCAATCCAATCTGCAATAGTATCAATTTCCATGTCTCTCAAATCATCCTTCGCCAGGGGTCCTGTCACCCAGCTGGCATTCAGTTCGAATAAGTAACGAGGATCTGAACGCGTTGAGAAATTACAAGATTTATCAAGACAAGCAAGATTCTATTGATTCGCTCATAGAACTGGATTCAATATGCTACAAAAAAGATTTCCACAGAAAGTATCTTCATCGTTCGTCTCCTGCACGCTTCGACCTAAGATACTACCTCCGCCGACTTTCTTCAGTGCCATAGCAAATGCCAAGCTTCGATCCATCGACGTCTTATCGCTCGTGTGGGCCGACGTCCGGTCCCCTTGGATATCACGATAATCCTTCGCTGCACTGAAAGAGAATCTTAGGTTGATCCGTGAAAGATACGAATTAGGTCGTGTTACTGTAACCGTTCCTTGAAGTCTTGCTCAGCCTTCTCAAATCTGCTTCGCTCCGCCTCGCGATACATTTCCAATTCTTTCGGATCAACCTCTTTACGAACAAATTCAAACTCAATCGTACCTGAAATCAAGCGTATCTTATTCACTCATGTAACGCCAGAGTCGACCTATCAGCGTATCTTATTCACTCATGTAACGCCAGAGTCGACCTATCAGCGTATCTTATTCACTCATGTAACGCCAGAGTCGACCTATCAGCGTATCTTATTCACTCATGTAACGCCAGAGTCGACCTATCAGCGTATCTTATTCACTCATGTAACGCCAGAGTCGACCTATCAGCGTATCTTATTCACTCATGTAACGCCAGAGTCGACCTATCAGCGTATCTTATTCACTCATGTAACGCCAGAGTCGACCTATCAGCGTATCTTATTCACTCGTGTAACGCCAGAGTCGACCCATCAGCGTATCTTATTCACTCATGTAACGCCAGAGTCGACCTATCAGCGTATCTTATTCACTCATGTAACGCCAGAGTCGACCTATCAGCGTATCTTATTCACCCATGTAACGCCAGAGTCGACCTACCAATAGGTAGAGAGAATCGATCTTCCACCCTAGGTTGCTTTCTTCCTTCAGCGTCTTTATGCCAGGACACTTTATTACCTATAAAAATGCAACATCTGGGATTCGAACCCGGTCAAAAATATTTCAACTAACCATTATCAAATTCCCAACCTAAAGCGTATCTTACACGAATCGACCTAAGATACCCTCAAATACGGTTGCATGCACGCTTCAACCTAAGATATTCCACCACTCGGACCATCTTCCCTATCTTCCAGTCAAATTAATTGCACTAAAAGTACCCCTGCCAGGAGTCGAACCCGGGACCTACAGAATGGCATCCTCAATCCGTTCTTAGCACTCGCCGTCGTCTGATCAAATACATTCTCCCAAATATTTTGGTCGAAGAATCTCATCATTCGCTTGAACCTGAGGAAAAAATAATTCTCGAAAAAAATAATTTCGAAAAAAATAATTTTCGACAAAAATAGTATCTTAAAAATTGCCCGACATCCCCATCATGTGCATGGATCGACCTTGGATACGCTAAAATAACATTACTATGTTATTAATAACATCAGAACTCACACCATGTTGTTCTCTGACTCAAACTTATCTTCCGCACGCTTCGACATAAGATACTCTTTCAAGATAACCCGAGTTCGATCCCCGCACATTACATCAATTTAAAATACGGATCCCTCCTCGTCAAATCTTCAAAATGCTCAACCGTGACGTTCCTGAGGATTCCCAAATCTTGCAATCTTGCTCTCACTTGCATTTCCTCTACTACTACCTCATCGTAGGTGCCATAGTACCGTCAACAATCAGATCCGGCCAGACTAAATGGAACGAACTCTTCCATCGTTCCTTCCCTTTGTTGTAGCCCGACGCCGAGTAAACGTGGCATTTCAACTTGCTCACATCCGGGAAGAAGAGATGAAGGGCTTGCACTCGTCTGACAATCGAAAGGTCCCGGGATCGATCCCCGGCGGAGGCGTTTTTTTCAATGATAACATATTCTAGCAAAACGTACAGAGGGCGAAAATTAAAAACCCGAAAGTCATTTTTCATTTTTCAGAATCGAGAAAAATTTCCCTGCGGATTTTCACAGGCAGCGGGCCTGCCCAGAGTTCGATACCAGGGAGTATCTTAGGTCGAACATGACCGCATACAGAGGCTGAAGATACCAGTTCTAAACGAGTCTTTCAACTCTCCAGGACCGAACTCTCCAGGACCGAGCGCTCCCCGAAATACCATCCGGAAAAGGCAATAACTTGGGAATCTTATCTCACGTATCTTCCTAGCATCAGCCTAAGATACGCATTTCTTACTCTTTCAAAAACATAAGATTCTCATCCAGTATAATGGTATCCAAGTCTCCCGACCCTTCGATGTCATGAAACGTCCCTTCAAAATCAATATCCTCAATGAACGGGAATCTAAAAAAGACATTAAAATACTCTCGCCGGGATTCGAACCCGGGACCTCTTACATGGGTGTCTGTATCTCCGATATATAAGTATGAATACCATTCTTGTACAGCCAAGCCTTATTATGGAAGAGGGCCTTCTGCACGTCGGGGTCGTCCGGGATTCGCCACTTGCCACTGAAACGCTTTCGACTGTCGCGATACCAATAATTTCGTGGCGCGCGACGGTATATATAATTTCGTGGCGCGCGACGGTATATATAATTTCGTGGCGCGCGACGGCAAATATAATTTTGTGGCGCGCGACACTTTCTTGCCTACCTGAATGAAAAAGCATCTTTATTTCCCATCAAAGTACTGTGCGTCAAAACTTTCTCATTGGTATCGTAACGGAACCACCATTCTTGAATCTGCCAGAAAAAAAACGAAATTTTCCGCGAAAATTTCCGAAAATTTTTGCGGGAAATTCGCAAAACTGAAAGAATCTTTTACCTCTTTGAATTTCTCGAAAGTCTCTCTATCCGCGTTCCTCAGACTCCGCACCTGAAAAACAAAAATATCTTAGCGGAGCGAAGCACGAAAAAAACAAATAAAAACCGCTTCGCTCCGCTCACTTGCGGTAAGGGCTAATGCCCGAGGATTCAGTTTGGAGTTCCCAT